>SJYX01009778.1:214634-241053 GCA_006410675.1 Oreotragus oreotragus
AAATAATCTAAAAAAGAGTATACATGTGTATAGGTATAACAGATTCACTTTTCTGTACCCCTGAAACTAATGCAACAATGTACATCAATTACACTCCAATAAAAATGAAAACAAAGCACATCATTTTGAATACAATGATAGAAATGCTTAGACTGGGCTTCCCAGAGACTGAATTTCAAGCTCCTCTTACACTTTATAACAAAAATTGTAAAATGTCAAGTCAGGACTTGCAATAAACACTGTTTAAGTGATTCCACATTACACATAAAATACAATGAAAAATAGCTTTGCTACTTGCAAATATTAAGACAACTTCTAAAATATGGAGAGATTACTATAGGCTGAGTCTACTTGGAAAAGACCCTGATGCTGGGAAAGATTGAAGGCAGGAGAAGGGAATGGCAGAGGATGAGATGATTGGATGGCATCACCGACTCGATGGACATGAGTTTGAGCAAGTTCTGGGAGTTGGTGATGGACAGGGAAGCCTAGCGTGCTGCAATCCATGGGGTCACAAAGAGCTGGACATGAGTGAGCGACTGAAATGAACTGAACTGAACTACGCCTACTTGGGAGAGAACTAGACAGTTCCATTAAGTATGTGTGCCATAAGTAGAGGAGCTATGAGAGAACCAGAAGGAGTCGCTAAGGGAACATGTATAAGAGAATCTGGGTGATCCCTGCAGAAGAATTGTTCTGGGCACGAGCCACAGGGGCCACACTGGAGAAACCCTATCTTCCCCTTGTCAGCCTCTCAGGATTAGTGAGAATGTGTGCTCTCCACAAGAAGGGAATTATAGACCCGCAACCCGAAGAAGGCCTGCTGTGGGAAGCTTGGGCTTAGAGGGCGTCAAAGAGACCTGGGACGGCTGAGAGGGCCACTTGTTTTCTTTTGTTTCTAAGTTTATTCATTTATGCATTAGTTTTGGCCGTGCCGGGTCTCTGTTGCTGCACGCAGGCTCGCACTGGCTGCTGCAGGCGGGGCTTCCTCTTGGTTGCAGCGCATGGACTTCTCCGCACAGTAGCTCCCCCTCTTGGGCAGCGTGGGGATCGGGCATCTGCCTATTTCACTAGGGACAAATTGTCCAGGGACACTTGAGGGTCATTCAGAGCTTCAGGTGGTAGAGATGATTATCAATCAGGATCATCCTGAAGGCTGGCAAAAAAGGGGTTTTGAATATAATTTTGTGATGGAGAAAATGCTCTGAATGCCTTCTTAAATGCCATTTTGCTTTCTGAATCTGATGGTGATCTTTATGTAGTCCGAGATATCTTGGGGATGAGAGTCATCCCATTAAAAGTATATCCATGTTTCATATGTGAGGCAATATTACTGCAGCAAGAAATTCAGTTGGAATGAAAGGAAGGAGCTCAGATTTGTGTTGCCTGTGAAACGTTGTAGATTTATAGAAGGGTTAGTAACCAGATGCCCATCTGTAAAGAGTTTGCCAAAATCCCTTTCCTATGGAACAGAGACCAAGAATAGTAACAAAGACAGCATGCAGGCATGCTTACATCCGTGCTAAGTCACTTCAGTCGTGTCCAACTCTTTGCAACCCTTTGGGCCATAGCCAGCAAGGATCCTCTGCCCATGGGATTCCCCAGGCATGGATACTGGATTGGGTTGCCATGTCCTTCTCCAAGGGATCTTCTGGGAGTTTCTTAAGTCTCCTTCAATGGCAGGCAAGTTCTTTACCATGAACACCACCTGGGAAGCTCAAGAAAGAAAGCATATAGACATTTAAATCCACACTACCTCAGTCTTCTCACTGAATTGATTTTATCCATATCCCCCAAGTCTGACTAGCTTATTTCTTGACCATTTGTTTATTTTAAAAAACAATGTGTCAAGGAGAGAATTACCTGACTCCAACCAGATGTATTTCTTATTTCATAGGAAATAATGCCATCAGGAGGCAAGTGCAGCACTTTTTCTATTTCATACTTTTCTGAGTTTCTCTCTTTTCAAGAAAACATTCTGAGCTTTTGGGTTAGCAGTGGTGAGCACAGAAAACAAGCACTGGGAGTAACAAGGCTGAAATTAGTTATTTTTAAAGGACGTCTTCCAAATTGGTCTTGATGTGAGTTCTGTTAACTGGTATGATGGCTGGCTGGGGGCGGCAAATCAAGAAATATAACTGAAGACTAGGTCACAGGCTCTTTTTTGCAACTTCATTAATGATCGAAAAGGAGCAAACAGCACATTAAATTTGGGTGATATTAATTCAGTCGCTTTTGAAAGCTCTAGTGAGGTCAGGGAAAGCCTTTTTAGAAAAGGCTTGTAAAACCTGGAGTTAATGAAAAAAGATTGAAATAAGAGAAAGGAGACTTCCCAGAGCTTGAGAACAGGTAACACTCAGAACCAATACTTAATGCAAGGAGTATCTGTTAATGAGAAGTACTAACTGATTCTTCAGATTTATAATGGGAAGAAAAATTAATGGAACTTGCAGGATGACCCAAGGGTAAAAAGATAAAGAGAATTAGCATATTGTGTCGAATGCATGAATGTACGAATGTGGGCATTTATACAAAATAAAGATATCACCCACATATACTCTTCCACAATTCAGTCACCACTAGTAAAGACCGGAGAAATATTTGGGTCAGTCATCCATAATACCTAGCCTTAAATTCCCAGTTTGCTTCCAAAGCAGCAAAGACTATACCAGGTCTTCTAAAGACGTATGACGAGTGACACAAGCTGGTATTCTGTTTACTGGTAATGCAGCTGTTAATAAAACAGGAGAAATCCTGTCTTACAGAACCTATGTTCTAGTGGATGGAGACATAAATAAATGAGTGAGAAAATTTATGAAAAAAAGAACAGTTAAGAATAAAATTAAATAATAAAATAAATGTATACTTTGAAAAGTTTGGAAATTCTATACTAAACTACATTTGTATTAAGCCTTATAGATACAAAAGTTAAAATAACAAACTTACAGTCTCTTTAATTGTTTATGTATACGACAAATCATGGGCTTTCCTGGTGGCTCAGCTGGTAAAGAATCTGTCTGCAAGGCAGAGCACGTGGGTTTGATCCCTGGATTGGGCAGATCTCCTGGAGAAGGGAATGGCCACCTACGCCAGCATTCTTGCCTGGAGAATTCCATGGACAGAGGAGCCTGGTGCAAATCAAAACCACAATGAGGTACCATTTCACGCCAGTCAGAATGGCTGCGATCCAAAAGTCTACAAGCAATAAATGCTGGAGAGGATGTGGAGAAAAGGGAACCCTCTTACACTGTTGGTGGGAATGCGAAATTGTACAGCCACTATGGAGAACAGTGTGGAGATTCCTTAAAAAACTGGAAATAGAACTGCCTTATGACCCAGCAATCCCACTGCTGGGCATACACACCAAGGAAACCAGAATTTAAAGAGACACGTGTACCCCAGTGTTCATCACAGCACTGTTTATAATAGCCAGGACATGGAAGCAACCTAGATGTCCATCAGCAGATGAATGGATAAGAAAGCTGTGGTACATATACACAGTGGAGTATTCAGTTCAGTTCGGTTCAGTCACTCAGTCGTGTCCGACTCTTTGAGACCCCATGAATCACAGCACACCAGGCTTCCCTGTCCATCACCAACTCCCGGAGTTCACTCAGACTCATGTCCATCGAGTCCGTGATGCCATCCAGCCATCTCATCCTCTGTCGTCCCCTTCTCCTCCTGCCCCCAATCCTTCCCAGTATCAGTCTTTTCCAATGAGTCAACTCTTTGCATGAGGTGGTCAAAGTACTGGAGTCAGCAATTAAAAAGAATACACTTGAATCAGTTCTAATGAGGTGGATGAAACTGGAGACTATTATACAGAGTGAAGTAAGCCAGAAAGAAAAACACCAATACAGTATACTAACACATATATATGGAATTTAGAAAGATGGTAACCATAACCCTGTATGAGAGATAGCAAAAGAGACACAGATGTATAGAACAGTCTGTTGGACTTTGTGGGAGAGGGAGAGGGTAGGATGATTTGGGAAAATGGCATTGAAACATGTATAATATCATATATGAGATGAATCGCCAGTCCAGGTTCGATGCATGATACTGGATGCTTGGGGCTGGTGCACTGAGACGACCCAAAGGGATGGTACGGGGAGGGATGAGGGAGGGGGGATCAGGATGGGGAACACGTGTATACCTGTGGCGGATTCATGTTGATGTATGGCAAAACCAATACAATATTGTACAGTAATTAACTTCCAATTAAAATAAATAAATTTATATTAAAAATAAAAAGAAAAAAATAATAAAAGAGGTGATATTTAAGCTGATTCAGCTAATGGGTTTCCCAGGTGGAGCTAGTAGTAAAGAAACTGCCTGTCAGTTCAGGAGACTTAAAGAGATGAGGATTCAGTCCCTGGGTCTGGAAGAGCCCCTGTAGTAGGGAAATGGAAACTTACTCAATACTCTTGCCTGGAGTATTTCATGGACAGAGGAGTCTGGTGAGCTACAGTACATGGGCCCACAAAGAGTGGGACATGACTGAGCACTTTCCAGATGTTTCTCAAATATTTAGCTGATACCTGAAGATGTTAGCCATGTGAAGGGTATGAATAGGATTGAGGGTTGGAGAATGGAGCTGAATGAGTTTGCATCTGCTAAAGCTCTAGGAAGTCAAATCTTGGTATGTTCAAGCTAGCTTGAAACTAAATGTTAAAGAAACTAAAATCATGACATTTGGTCCTATCATTTCAAGGCAAATAGAAAAGTGATATGTGGAAGCAGTGACAGATTTTATTTTCTTGGGCTCCAAAATCACTGTAGATGGTAACTGCAGCCATTAAATTAAAAGACACTTGCTCCTTGGAAGGAAAGCTATGAAAAACCTAGATAGAGTATTAAAAATCAGAGACATCACTTTGCTGACAAAGGTCCGTGTAGTCAAATCTGTGATTTTTCCAGTAGCCATGTACAGATGTGAGAGAGGGTCTATAAAGAATGCTGAGTGCTAAAGAATTGATGCTTTGAAACTGTGGTGCTGGAGAAGACTCTTGTGAGTCCATTAGACTCCAAGGAGATCAAACCAGTTAATCCTAAGGGAAATGAACCCTGAGTATTCATTGCAAGGACTGATGCTGAAGCTGAAGCTCCAACACTTTGGCCACCTGATGACAGGAACTGACTCATTGGAAAAGACCCTGATGCTGGGAAAGATTGAAGGCAAGAGGAGAAGGGGACGACAGAGGATGAGATGGCTGGATGGCATCACCAGTTTGATGGGCATGAATTTGAGTAAACCCTGGGAGTCGGTGATGGACAGGGAAGCCTGGCGTGCTGCAGTCCAAGGGGTCACAAAGAATCAGACTCGACTTAGTGACTGAACAACATCATGTTCAGGAGACTGAAAGCCAGAATGTTTGGAGAAGCAACAGGTGAGGCTACATTAGGGATCAGAAGAGCCAGAGAGCAATTTTAGCTAAAACAGGCTATAGAAATACATTGCAAATTTATAAATAAGGGATTTCATGCCATTTCGTAATGCATATCTTTTCTCTCTTGAAGCTTGCATAGTTGGTGCTACAGTATTTGCTGTCTTCCTCTTTCCAAGTGATAAGCTACTTTTGTCCTAAGGCCTGGTCATTACCTACCAGGTCTTTTCTATTCTATAGAAAATAGTTGCTGAATTGAAACAATTAATTTACTTATTTTTCTCAGCTCTCTCCTTTGTTTGGCTGTATATTTTATCTTGTGCTATAAAACAGATCTTCCCAAAATTTAGTGCCTACGTCAACAATCAGTTCAGTTCAGTCACTTAGTCATGTCTGACTCTTTGTGGCCCTATGGACTACAGCGTGCCAGACTTCTCTGTCCATCGTCGACTCCCAGAGCTTGCTCAAATTCATGTCCACTGATTGGTGATGCCATCCAACTGTCTCATCCTCTGTCCTCCCCTTCTCCTCCTGCCTTCAATCTTCCCCAGCATCAGGGTCTTTTTAATGAGTCGGTTTTCACATCAGGTGGCCAAAGTATTGGAGCTATCAGTCCTTCCAATGGACATTTAGGACTGATCTCCTCTATGATGGACTGGTTTGATCTCGCAGCCTAAGGGACTCTCAAGAGTCTTCTAAAACATCACAGTTCAAAAGCATCAATTCTTTGGTGCTCAGCGTTCTTTATAGTCCAATTCTCACATCCCAGGAGCAGGTATCTTTTATTTCATGGCTGCAGTCACCATCTGCAGTGATTTTGGAACCAAGAAAATACAGTCTGTCACTGTTTCCATTGTTTCTCCATCTATTTGCCATGAAGAGAGAATCATTTATCATTTCCCACAGTTTCTGTGGATCAGGATTTCAGTAGCAGCTCGTTTGGGAAATTCTGGCATGGAGTTTCTCATTAGGATGCGGTGGACTGGAGCTGCAGTCATCTGAAGGCTTGCTTGGGCCTGAGGCATCTGTTTATAAGATGGCTCATGTGTGGGGCTGCAAAGTTGATGCTGGTTGCCAGTAAAATGTCACAGTTTCTCTTCATCTGAACCTCTCACGGGATGTTCAGTGTTCTCCAGTCACTGGTGGGCTTTCCTGGTTGAGCAATTCTAGAGAGCAAGGTGGAAGTTGCAGTCATTTTTTAATAATTAGTTCTGATTCATTGTGAATAAACAATCCCAAGAACATGGATTTGAGGAAACAAAGCTACCTGGTATCTAGAAGCTGCCTTGGAGGCTGCGTACTACAAGATGTAAGTACTTTGTACAGAATTTGTTTGCCGTAGATTGCTTAGGACTCTTCGTATCTTATTCTCTCTTTGCTTCTTTGGCTATACCCCAGTAGCGCATGCCAAATCACTTCAGCAGTGTCCGACTCTTTGCAACCCTATGGACTGCAGGTAGCCTGCCAGGCTCCTCTGTCCATGGGATTCTCCAGGTAAGAATACTAGAGTGGGTTGGCATACCCTCCTCCAGGGGATCTTCCTGACCCAGGGATGAAACTTGGATCTCCATCATAACAGGTGAATTCTTTACCGCTGAGCCACCAGGGAAGCCCATACGTCAGCAGGGAGACAGGCAAAACTAACTTCTCTGTTGCCAAGATGATCTAGAGATTCTAACTGATGCTCGATTCTGTGCAGAAGTTGGCCTCTGGCTGCTGAATCCTGTTCAGTCTCCCTTCTGCTCTCAGTTCCACTTCCTTTTTGCCACCATGAGAACCTCCCAGGAGCATTGGTGACTTTTAAACCATGTTTACAAGATTATATCAGACGACATGTCTTTAATTTGCTACTTAGCTGAAGAGTAATACGTTTCTCTATTTGGAAAATGGTCTCAAGGTACCAGAACAAAGGATAGGAAGTTAGGATTTCTAGAATCCACTTGTTAACTGACTTAGGAGTTGTATCTGTACCCTTCAGCAAAGCACCTAATGTGCTTGTCTGTAAAACAGGGATATGAAGAATAAATCCCTACATCAAGGGAATACATCACAGTTGAATTCATATTAATGCAATAGGCTTTTAAAATTTTTCACAAGAAAAATGCTATGGAATGCAAATTATTATGGTGTAGAGCACTGTGGAATACAAGTTGCCATACGCCAGCAAAATACTAAATCTCTGTTTTATTTGCTTTATGATATGATTTTTTAACTTCAAAAGGTATTCCATTTTCTTGAATTTTGACAGGACAAAGGGTAAAAGCAAATCTCATTTTGTTAGTGATATATTGTTTGGGTAACTGTCTTTCATATAAATGGCTTTGTCATTCTCATATGGAACTCATCCCTATAATCAAATAACACAATTCAAAGATGATAATTGCCTTCTATTTCTGATGCTAACAATAGCAGAGACATTACGTTGCGAGCTAAGGTCCATCTAGTCAAGGCTATGGTTTTCCCTGTGGTCATGTATGGATGTGAAAGTTGGACTGTGAAGAAAGCTGAGCGCTGAAGAATTGATGGTTTTGATCTGTGGTGTTGGAGAAGACTCTTGAGAGTCCCTTGGACTGCAAGGAGATCCAACCAGTCCATTCTGAAGGAGATCAATCCTGGGATTTCTTTGGAAGGAATGATGCTAAAGCTGAAACTCCAGTACTTTGGCCACCTCATGGGAAGAGTTGACTCATTGGAAAAGACTCTGATGCTGGGAGGGATTGGGGGCAGGGGGAGAAGGGGACGACCGAGGATGAGATGGCTGGATGGCATCACGGACTCAAGGGACGTGAGTCTGAGTGAACTCCAAGAGATGGTGATGGACAGGGAGGCCTGGCGTGCTGCGATTCATGGGGTTGCAAAGAGTCGGACACGACCTAGCGACTGAACTGAACTGAACTGAACTGAACAATAAAAGGTATATCATGTAATGCCTACATTCTCATTTTACTGTTTTAAAAGTGTAATTTTAATAGTTGTGGAAGTTTGGGTCAAGAAAATCCCCTGGAGGAGAAAATGGTAACCCACTCCAGTATTCTTACCTGGAAAATTCCATGGGTAGAGGAGTCCGGCAGCCTATAGTCCCTAGATTCATGGGGTTGCAAAGTCGGACACGACTGAGCGACTGAACTGAACTGAACTGAACTGAACAATAAAAGGTATATCATGTAATGCCTACATTCTCATTTTACTGTTTTAAAAGTGTAATTTTAATAGTTGTGGAAGTTTGGGTCAAGAAAATCCCCTGGAGGAGAAAATGGTAACCCACTCCAGTATTCTTACCTGGAAAATTCCATGGGTAGAGGAGTCCGGCAGCCTATAGTCCACTGCGTCACAAAAGAGTCAGACATGACTTAGCAGCTAAACAACAACAATACAATAGGTTCTCATCATGTTCTTGTCAATTATTTTGAGGTTATCTTGTCTTAGAAAGAAATAAAAAATGGTTGATATATAATATTATAGAAGTTTTACACACAGTTCAATCATAGGAAATGTCCACAGTATTTATGTGATATGAACATATCAAAATCCACTGCTGGCAAAATTTAGAATAGTTAGATTTTTCTTTTAGAGTTTTCTCCCTTCCCCAATACAATTTCTTATTTCTAATCAGTTTCACTGACACTCTACCTTTAGGCATCCATTAGTCTCACACTGTTTCTCTATTAAAATCCCCTTTTGAGAATAGAGCTAAGAGTTCTCATGAAAAGCAAAAGTGACAGAAAACTATTTAAAATATGACCTCCACCTCGGGAATTCGCAATTTAAACAAGCATGAAGGTCCTCCGGTAGAAGTTGACAAATGATCCTAAAGTGTTTCTTAGCGACAAAGAAATTTCTTTACCCATACCAAATATGACTGGCTCTGCCCACTATATATCCAAGGCCAATTGGGAGTCCTGGGAAGAAAGGGATGAGTGAGAAATCATGAAGAGGAAATCAGATTAAGGAAAGAGCTGGAGTGAGAGCATCTCAAGCAATTCTTTTCATCTTCCATGTATTCTTGTCACCTCTATTATATATGCATTCTTTTTCTTTTTTCTTTTCTTTTTTTTTTTAGCAAGAAGGCAAAAACTCTACTAATAGGAAGAAAAAATGTGTTTCATTTATCAAATATTTTTGGAGGCACACCAAATCAGTCCAAGACCTTGTATTTAAGACAACAAACGTTTATATTGTTTTTCATGGTTTTGTGTCTTTTGGTCTGGGTCAAGTTACTTGGGATGGGAGGATTTTGGATCTCTTCATGAACATATCTGGTGGCTGGCAGTGGTTAGTCAAGGGGAACTGTACTTGCTTGTCTGATAGCCGGCTTAAATTACAAGGAACAAGTCCACATTGATCTCATCATTATTCAGCAGGCTAGCCCAAATTCACTTTTACAGAGGTGGAAAGCCTCCCAGCAACAAGAATAGATAAGCTGCGAATGCACATGACTTTGCCTACATTACCTTTGCATATACCCCATTGCACCAAGTAAGACAATGGCTAGGTCTTGGATGAAGGGGTTGAGAAATTGACTACTTTTTGATGAGAGGAGTCTCAAAGAATTTGTGGCCAGTTTTTTTTAATTTTTTTTCTTCAATCTGCACAGATTGTAAGTTCTATCAATATATCCCAAGTCATTCCTTTCTTATTGGTCCGCTCAACATTGAACATATATTTCTTCACTGTTTCCCAGTGAATAGCCAGTACCAAAGACTGGAGGCAAAAGGCGAAGGGGGCCATAGGGGAAAGCATCACTGACTCAGTGGACATGAATTTGAGCAAACTCAAGGAGACAGTGGAGGACAGAGGAACCTGGCTACTGTCCGTGGGTTTGCAGAGTCGGAAACAACATAGTAGCTGAGCAGTAATAACCTGGTGCCAAAGTGCTCCCCTTCGGTGCTCTCAAATAAAACTATTTCTTGAAAAGGGGTATAAGATTTTTGTTTACACTGAGGTGAGTCATTGTCTTCTTCCTTAGCGGTCTATCAACTTCCTAAGTTTTTCATATGAAAATGTGTATTGAACGTAATGTCATCACTATATGAATAGAGTCATAGATTTCTACAGACTCATCTGGAGAGAGAGATTTGAGTGCAAACCTAGGATTTCCTTTGGATTCTGAAATACTATCATATATGTTCAAAGTGGTAACAAGCAGTGTTTTAAAAGAGTGACTGCTTATCTTGAGAAGCCAGACTCATGCCTATTCTTTGAAAGTAGTCCTGGCAAAGAAAGACACCATCTACTGGAAATCAACCCCTGTAATATCAATTTGTCATTTTCCCATGTCTTTTTGCCTTATCTGTTTGTGTTCTTCCTGATGCGTAGCTACATATCTTCAATCTCGAATATGTCCAACCATCACTGCAGTCATTGATCCATGTGTGTGTTTGTGGCTCAGTCATGTCCAGCTCTTTGCAACCCCATGGACTGTAGCTCACCAGGCCCCTCTGTCTATGTGATTCTCCAGGTTGCCATTTCCTTCTCCAGGGTTCTTCCTGACCTGGGGATTGAACCCAGGTCTCCTGCACTACAGGCAGATGCTTTACCACCTGAGCTACTAGGGAAGCCCTATCCAACAGTATTTATGTAACGTATACCACATGGCCATTACTGTCCAAGGGTTTGGATATATTGGGGAAGACTGTAGACAATATCACTGCCATTATGGAGCGCACCATCTAATTGGTGAAGCTTTTTGCTTTTGCTCTTCCAGATTAACTCCCTATCCTTTCTTACCCTGCTCTGTACTCCAGATCCCATCAATGTGATCTGTAAAACCTTTGGCTTTCAGAGAAGTTTAAACCGTGAGAGGCATTAGCAGGAAATCAACAGGCGTCATTCCTGGGACTCGGTTTTTGCTAGAGTGCTGCAGGTTGGCGTCACCTTTCCACCAAAGGTTCAGAGGCAGCAATCATCATTAAAGAGAAAGGTGGGCACAGTTATCATGATAAGCCACTGGGCAAAGTGGAAATCAGAGATTTCTCCTGAGATACTGCTTGACATGTATGTAAACAAACATTACCTAGGTCTGATAGAAAGAACCCAATTTGAGCCACTTTCAAAGAGATAATTAGAAATTAGTTGCTCAATTGTCTCTGACCCTGCCACTCTATGGACTGTAGCCCACCAGGCTCCCCTGTCCATTGAATTCTCCAGGTAAGAATACTGGAGGGGGTAGCCATTCCCTTTTCCAGGGATCTTCCCGACCCAGGGATCAAACCTGAGTCTCCTGCATACCGGCAGGTACTTTACCATCTGAACCACCAGGGTAGCCCTCGTAGAGATCGTGGTCCTTCCCAAAAGACGTAAACCAGTTAATAGCTCTAGATTGCCTGATGTAAAACTCTGGTCCCTTTGAGGAAGACCCTGTACGTGGTCACAGATACACACTATGCATTTTCCCCTAAGACTTTCCCAAAGTAGCCCATGGCCATTTCCAGAGTGACAGTGACCTTAAAAAGGTAAATTCTTGGTCTTTTTTGATGTTATTGTTGATATTACATAGTGGCTTTGCACTTATAAAAAGCATCAGAACTGAAACACCACTCTGGCCCACTGGCTGTAGTGGTTTATGAAGATTATGTGGTAATTGGAGTCTTATAAATCTCATAATCTCTCCAGTGCCACTGAGGGTCCATTCATTGTTTCCAGGGACACCAGAGGATAAGATGGTTGGATGGCATCATTGAGTTGATGGACATGAATTTAAGCAAACTCTGGGAGTTGGTGACGGACAGGGAAGCCTGGCATGCTGCAGTCCATTGTGTTGCAAAAAGTCATATATGACTGAGCACCTGATCTGAACTGACTTGGTAAATTAACACCTGTCTCTTATACACATCTAGATGTGTATAAGAGACAGGCTCTGTACTCCAGACCCCATCAATGTGATCTGTAAAACCTTTGGCTTTCAGAGAAGTTTAAACCGTGAGAGGCATTAGCAGGAAATCAACAGGCGTCATTCCTGGGACTCGGTTTTTGCTAGAGTGCTGCAGGTTGGCGTCACCTTTCCACCAAAGGTTCAGAGGCAGCAATCATCATTAAAGAGAAAGGTGGGCACAGTTATCATGATAAGCCACTGGGCAAAGTGGAAATCAGAGATTTCTCCTGAGATACTGCTTGACATGTATGTAAACAAACATTACCTAGGTCTGATAGAAAGAACCCAATTTGAGCCACTTTCAAAGAGATAATTAGAAATTAGTTGCTCAATTGTCTCTGACCCTGCCACTCTATGGACTGTAGCCCACCAGGCTCCCCTGTCCATTGAATTCTCCAGGTAAGAATACTGGAGGGGGTAGCCATTCCCTTTTCCAGGGATCTTCCCGACCCAGGGATCAAACCTGAGTCTCCTGCATACCGGCAGGTACTTTACCATCTGAACCACCAGGGTAGCCCTCGTAGAGATCGTGGTCCTTCCCAAAAGACGTAAACCAGTTAATAGCTCTAGATTGCTTGATGTAAAACTCTGGTCCCTTTGAGGAAGACCCTGTACGTGGTCACAGATACACACTATGCATTTTCCCCTAAGACTTTCCCAAAGTAGCCCATGGCCATTTCCAGAGTGACAGTGACCTTAAAAAGGTAAATTCTTGGTCTTTTTTGATGTTATTGTTGATATTACATAGTGGCTTTGCACTTATAAAAAGCATCAGAACTGAAACACCACTCTGGCCCACTGGCTGTAGTGGTTTATGAAGATTATGTGGTAATTGGAGTCTTATAAATCTCATAATCTCTCCAGTGCCACTGAGGGTCCATTCATTGTTTCCTTATGTTTTTCAGATTCAGACTACATGGTAAAAATAAATACACTAAGTACATACTTAAAGTAATCTCCTCAATTATTCTCTGAACTATGTTCTTTTATAGTAGGAAAGCTTGTGGAAATCCCTAAGACGTTCCCCTCACAAGACAGTGATCCAAAAGCTATATAGGATTTTTAGAAGAAGAGCAAATTAGTACTTTTATGAAAGTCTTGATAGATGTAAAAGTCTTGATTACCATCTCATCATTATTTAACATGCACATTTTGGTCAGGAAAGAAGCTGGATTGTTCATGAAAAATGAGTTAGATTATTATGGACGTAACGAGGTCATGCTATAATTCACAGCTATAAATCCAAATGTGGTGCTTTTACTGAAGCAAATAAACAGAAACTTTAGAAACTAGTACATGCAATTATTGGCCTAGAAAATTCTTTTCTTTCATCTCTAGCACCAAAGATAATCAGAAATAATCTTCAATAGGCAAGGACTCTAACATACCCCTACTCTCTTGTCTATGGGTTATGACAACACTCTTAGTATCTCATTTTACAATCTGGAAGGAGTTTGGTAAATCTTTCCCCCTCAGATTTTGTGAGGTATAACTGATAAATAAAAATTGTATATATTTATAGTGTACTACCTGATGTTTCGATGTATGTATACATTGGGAAATGATTACCATAATCAAGATAATCAGCATGTTTATCATTTTTTGTTTACCACTTATTTGTAAGTGTGGTGAGAATGCTTAAAATATACTGTTAACAACTGAATAATACATGATTACTAACAATGGTCACAATGCTATTTATTAGGTCTCCAGAACATATTCATCTTCTAACTGGAAGATTGCACCCTTTAACCAATGATATCTCCCATTTCTCCTACCTTGTATATCCTTGTAACCACTATTATAAACTGTTTCTATGAATTAACATTCAACTCTTTTTGATTCCACATATAAGTGAAATAATGCAATAAGTCTTTCTGAGTCTGGTTTATTTTACTTCACATAATGTCCTCCAGGTTAATCCCTGCTGTCACAAGTGACAAGATGTTTTCCTTTTAAAAGACTGTATAGTACTTCATTGTGTATATATACTGCATTTTCCGTATATCCACTGACAGTTTGTTTCTACGTCTTGGCAATGAACATGGGAGTGCAGATATCTCTTTAACACAGTGATTTCATTTTCTTTAAGGCTTCCATGGTGGCTTAGTGGTAAAGAACCTGCTTGCCAATGCAGGAGACTTAAGAGATGAAGGCTCAATCCCTGGGTAACTGAGCATGCACTCATCATGAAATACAGTTGCTTTTTTTTTCCCCACAAATATCAGCCTGATAGACTCTGCCTTTAGTGAAGGTCTATTCCATTTATATTTAACATAATTTTTATATAGTTTTACTTATGGCTACCATTTCAAATTTTTCTTTTTTTCCAGAATTTTTTAAAATTAATCAAGCATATTTAGGATTCCAATTCTCTTTCAGTAACTAGCAGTTGATCTAGAAATTATATGCTACTTCAAATCATTACATTTATTTACTGGCAATAGTGATCTTATAGAGTTCATAAGCTCAACAAATCAGGGTTACGAGTGTTGCTTCATACAGCCATGTTCTATTTAACTGAGATAAAAAGAAAAAATATGTATATACACAAATGTATATTCTTATGTAGCCTTTTATATACCAATTTAATCTTCATTGTTTCCTAGAGCTTTGAATTGTCTTAAGCGCACTTGAGTCTGAAATAAACCATCATTCCTGGCTTGTTGGAAATGCTGTTATTCTGTCTTCATCTCTAGTGGATCGTTTTATTTGATAGAATTTTGGGGTGCAGGTCTTTCTTCTTCTCCCATCACTTTGTAAATGTTGCTCCAGTTTCTTTTGGTCTTCTTGGTTTCTGATGATAAATCAATCATTTACTATAATTATTGTTCCTTTGTATAAAAATCGTCTTTGTTTGGCTGCTTTTGGGATTGTCATTTAATTTTTGACTTTCAGCAGTCTGAATATGTTGTGCTTAGAACTTTGCCGACTAAGGTCCATCTAGTCAAGGCTATGGTTTTTCCTGTGGTCATGTATGGATGTGAAAGTTGGACTGTGAAGAAGGCTGAGCGCCGAAGAATTGGTGCTTTCGAACTGTGGTGTTGGAGAAGACTCTTGAGAGTCCCTCGGACTGCAAGGAGATCCAACCAGTCCATTCTGAAGGAGATCAACCCTGGGATTTCTTCGGAAGGAATGATGCTAAAGCTGAAACTCCAGTACTTTGGCCACCTCATGCGAAGAGTTGACTCATTGGAAAAGACTCTGATGCTGGGAGGGATTGAGGGCAGGAGGAAAAGGGGACGACCAAGGATTACGGTCTCGATCATGGCATCACGGACTCGATGGACGTGAATCTGAGTGAACTCCGAGAGATGGTGATGAACAGGGAGGCCTGGCGTGCTGCGATTCATGGGGTTGCAAAGAGTCGGACACGACTGAGCGACTGAACTGAACTGCACTGAACTGAGAACTGGTATTTATCTTGCTTGGAGTCTTCTGCCACTCTTGAGTGTGGAAGTATTCACTTAGTTTTCCACTAAATTTGACAGTTTTGTTCATTATGTCTTTTTCTTGCCCTTTCAAACCTCTCCTTTTGGATCTCAAATAATGTGTTTAATTAATCCTTTTGATAACAACCACAGATTGGATTGCAAGGCTTCAAGTCTCTGAGCCTCTTTGTTCATCTTTACTTTTAATTTTACCAATTTTTCTCTTTTCTTTGAATTGGTACTTTCTATTCATGTCTCTTAAGTTTTCTGAGATTATTTTTCCTGTTATCTCCAATTTGTTATTGAGATCATCTAGTGGACACGACTGAAGCGACTTAGCAGTAGCAGCAGCAGTGAACTTCTGGGAGTCTCAGGTGACTCAGTGGTAAAGAGTTCTCCAGCCAGTGCAGGAGATGCAGGAGACATGGGTTTGATCCCTGGGTGGAGAAGATTCCCTGGAGAAGGAAATGGCAACCCACTCCAGTATTCTTCCCCGAACAATTCTTGGACAGATGAGTTTGGCGGATGACAGTCCATGGGGTTGCAAAGAGTCAGACACTTCTGAGTATGTAGGGACTGGGAACTTTTATTGTGAGTTATTTTACTTTTTCGCAAGCTAAATCCACTTTTGATATTTTACATTTCCCTGCTGAGATTTCCTATTTGTTAATACTTTGATATCACATTTTCCTTTAACTGTTTCATCATATTTAAAATAATTGTTATGAAGTTGTTGCCCGTTAAAGTTCACATCTAGTTCCCTTTGCTGCTGCTGCTGCTAAGTCACTTCAGTCGTGTCCGACTCTGAGTGACCCCATAGACGGCAGCCCACCAGGCTCCCCCGTCCCTGGGACTCTCCAGGCAAGAACACTGGAGTGGGTTGCCATTTCCTTCTCCAATGCACGAAAGAGAAAAGTGAAAGTGAAGTCGCTCAGTCTGTCCGACTGTTAGCGACCGCATGGACTGCAGCCCACCAGGCTACTCCGTCCATTGGATTTTCCAGGCAAGAGTACTGGGGTGGGATGTTTAATTGGCTTTCTTCCTTACTAACAGAATTATTTTCTGAGCTTCTTTTTCCCCATATCTAGTTTTCAGTTGAAAGGTGGATATTGTCAATAATATATTGTAACATCACTGAATTTTGTTGTATTCTGAGAATTACTTTTTTTTTTTTTACTACAAAGCAAATAATTTGCTTGAGTTGATACTAAAAACGTTGCCTCCTTCACAGTATATAGCCCCTCACACTTCTGTTGTGTTTTTGTCTTCCAGTTCCTACCTTTCTATCCTGTCTTGTCTCTATTTGCACAGTTTGATGGTCAACCAAAATCTGGGGCAGAGATTATTCTCAGACGTAAGGATTTAATGCCTGGGGTTTTCTGCTTCCAGGAATTCTCCCCTCATTTCCAGATTCTCTGTCAGCCTTGGGCTCTATTCTAATGCCTCAGGCTAGTAAGCTCAAGCTTTATCCTAATTATGTTGCAGACAACTACAAATTCTCTCAGTTAAAAAAGCCACAAATTTGCAGAATTTGCCTAAGTGTTTCTTAAGCTATTGGGAGCAAATTAATCTTTCAGCACTGTCTTTGTCCATAATTCTGGGACCTTTGTGCATGGGTATTTTCTTTGTCAGTTATTGATTTGAGCAGGATATTCTTGGTTTCATGATTGTTATCTGTGGGGGTTTGCATGCCCATATCATGCTACCAGTTTCATCCAGGGTTTTTCTTTCCCTTGTGAATTTGCCTCAATTTCCCCAAGATCATCCTACTGAAGATGTAATATTAAGCCTAGTAGAAGTTTCCAGGACCCTGTTATAGCATGATGGTGTTTATTTTAATTGCCCATTCCTCTGTCATACCAATCGCTAAATCTTAATGTCATTCCTGGTCATATAAATGCCATGAAATCACACCCCCCCCCAAATAAGAAGAGCTAGAAAAAATAAATGTCACTCTGATAGTTGTAAAAAAAATTATTGTTAAAGTGAATATTTTAAAATACACCTTGTCAAATTACTTTGCTACATGAAATTTATCTATAGCTTTCTAATTTCCACAAGGTAAAGTCTATATCATATAAGGCTTAGAAGCTCTCTATCATATAATGTAAAGTATACATTGTATTGATGTGTATTCAATGTTTATGATGGTGGACCATCTTCAATGCACAGTGTACAACGTGGTGGAACCTCAGGAAATTCCTGAACAGAGTTGTGCACAGAATTTGGATGGTGCTACTCACTTCCTAGCAAGAAGAAGAAATGCAAAACGGCAAAATGATTGTCTGAGGAGTCCTTACAAATGAGAAGTGAAAGGCAAATGAGAAAAAGAAGGATACATCCTTCAGAATGTAGAGTTCCAAAGAATAGCGAGGAGAGATAAGAAAACCTTCCTAGGTGATCAATACAAAGAAATAGAGGAAAACAATAGAATGGGAAAGACTAAAGATCTCTTCAAGAAAATTAGAGATACCGAGGGAACATTTCGTGCAAAGATGGGCTCGATAAAGGACAGAAATAGTAGGGACCTAACAGAAGCAGAAGATATTAAGAGGTGGCAAAAATATGTAGAATGATACAAAAAATATCTTAATGACCCAGAAAACCACAATGGTGTGATCACATACCTACAGTCAGACATTCTGAAGTGTGAAGTCAAGTGGGCCTTAGGAAGCATCACTACAGACAAAGGTAGTAGAGGTGATAGAATTCCAGTTGAGCTATTTCTAGTCCTAAAAGATGATGTTGTGAAAGTGCTGCACTCAATATGCCAGCAAATTTGGAAAACCCAGCAGTGGCCACAGGATTGGAAAAAATCAGTTTTCATTCCAATCCCAAAGAAAAGCAATGCCAAAGAATGCTCAAACTACCACAAAATTGCACTCGTCTCACACGCTAGCAAAGTAATGCTCAAAATTCTCCAAGCTAGATTTCAAAAGTACATGAATCAAGAACTTCCAGATGTTCAAGCTGGATTTAGGAAAATCAGAGGAAGCAGAGATCAAATTGCCAACATCCGTTGGATCATTGGAAAAGCAAGAGAGTTCCAGAAAAACATCTACTTCTGCTTTATTGATTACACTAAAGCCTTTACTGTGAGGATCACAACAAACTGTGGAAAATTCTTAAAGAGATGGAAATACCAGACCACCTTACCTGCCTCCTGAGAAATCTGTATGAAGTTTAGGAAGCAACAGTTAGAACCGAACATGGACCAATGGACTGGTTCCAAATTGGAAAAGGAATATGTCAAGGCTGTATATTGTCACCTTGCTTACTTAACGTATTGGCAGATTACATCATGTGAAATTACAGGTTCGGTGAAGGACCAGCTGGAATTAAGATTTCAAGGAAAAGTATCAATAACCTCAGATATACAGATGATGCTATTCTTGTCAGAAAGCGAAGAGAAACTAAAGAGCCTCTTGATGAAAATGAAAGAGGAGAGTGAAAAAGCTGGCTTAAAACTCAGCATTCAGAAAACAAAGATCATGGCATCTGGTCCCACTACTTCATGGCAAATGGGGGGGGGAACAATGGAAACAGTGACAGACTTTAATTTGGGGGGCTCCAAAATCACTGCAGATGGTGACTGCAGCCATGAAATTAGATGATGACACTTGCTCCTTGGAAGATGAGCTGTGGCAAATCTAGACAGCATATTAAAAAGCAGAGACATCACCAACAAAGGCCCATCCAGTCAAATCTTGACTTTTCCAGTCATCATGTATGGATGTGAGAGTTGACACTGCAGATGGTGACTGCAGCCATGAAATTAGATGATGACACTTGCTCCTTGGAAGATGAGCTGTGGCAAATCTAGACAGCATATTAAAAAGCAGAGACATCACCAACAAAGGCCCATCCAGTCAAATCTTGACTTTTCCAGTCATCGTGTATGGATGTGAGAGTTGGACCATAAAGAAAGCTGAGTGTTGAAGAACTGATGCTTTTAAACTGTGGTGTTGGAGAAGACTCTTGAGAGTCCCTTGGACTGCAAAGAGATCAAATTAATCAATCCTAAAGGAAATAAGTCCTGAATATTAATTGGAAGGGTTGATACTGAAGCTGAAGCTCCAATACTTTGGCCTCCTAATGTGAAGAACTGTCTCATTGGAAAAGATTTTGATGCTGGGAAAGACTGAAGGGAGGAAGAGAAGGGGACACCAGAGGATAAGATGGTTGGATGGCATCATTGAGTTGATGGACATGAATTTAAGCAAACTCTGGGAGTTGGTGACGGACAGGGAAGCCTGGCATGCTGCAGTCCATTGTGTTGCAAAAAGTCATATATGACTGAGCACCTGATCTGAACTGACTTGGTAAATTAACACTATATATGTCATATCATTATCGAGCCACCTAGGAAGCCTATATCAGTTAAATAAGCTTTAGATTTTTTTTTTTTCTTGTCTCTAACTAGATTGGAACATTTAGAATATAGTGGTAATATCAGCTTGACTAGACCACAGGGTACCCAAATATTTGGTCAAAATATAATTATGGGTGTGGTTGAGAGGGTGTTTGTGAGTGAAGTTAACATTTGAATCAGTAGGCTAAATAAAGCAGATTGCCCTTCCTAACTTGGTTCAGCTCAGTTCAGTCGCTCAGTCGTGTCTGACTCTTTGCGACCCCATGAATCGCAGCACGCCAGGCCTCCCTGTTCATCACCATCTTTCGGAGTTCACTCAGACTCACGTCCATCGAGTCTGTGATGCCATCCAGCCATCTCATCCTCCGTCATCCCCTTCTCCTCCTGCTCCCAATCCCTCCCAGCATCACAGTCCTTTCCAATGAGTCAACTCTTCGCATGAGGTGGCCAAAGTACTGGAGTTTCAGCTTTAGCATCATTCCTTCCAAAGAACATCCAGGGCTGATCTCCTTCAGAATGGACTGGTTGGATCTCCTTGCAGTCCAAGGGACTCTCAAGAGTCTTCCCCAACACCACAGTTCAAAAGCATCAATTCTTCAGCGCTCAGCTTTCTTCAGAGTCCAACTCTCACATCCATACATGACCACAGGAAAAACCATAGCCTTGACTAGATGGACCTTAGTCGGCAAAGTAATGTCTCTGCTTTTGAATATACTATCTAGGTTGGTCATATCTTTTCTTTCAAGGAGTAAGCGTTTTCTAATTTCATGGCTACAGTCACCATCTGCAGTGATTTTGGAGCCCCCAAAAATAAAGTCCGACACTGTTTCCACTGTTTCCCCATCTATTTCCCATGAAGTGATGGGACCGGATGCCATGATCTTCATTTTCTGAATGTTGAGCTTTAAGCCAACTTTTTCACTCTCCTCCTTCACTTTCATCAAGAGGCTTTTTCTTTCCTCTTCACTTTCTGCCATAAGGGTGGTGTCATCTGCATATCTGAGGTAATGGATATTTCTCCTGGCAATCTTGATTCTAGCTTGTGTTTCTTCCAGTCCAGCATTTCTCATGATGTACTCTGCATATAAGTTAAATAAGCAGGGTGACAATATCCAGTCTTGACACACTCCTTTTCCTATTTGGAACCAGTCTGTTGTTCCCTGTCCAGTTCTAACTGTTGCTTCCTGACCGGCATACAGATTTCTCAAGAGGCTGGTTAGGTGGTCTGGTATTCCCATCTCTTTCAGAATTTTCCACAGTTTGGGCCTCTTCAAATCAATGCAAGATTGAATAGAACAAAAAGCAGATGCTACCAAGTGAAAGAATTCTTTCTGCCCTATTGCTGTTAAATTGGGACATTGCATTTTTTTTTTTTTTTCCTGCTTTCAGATTCAGAGAAACCTTGGCTTTTCCTAAATTTCAAGTCTGCTGGTTTGACCAACCCTTCAACTACATATGGAGCTATAGCACTGCTTCTCCTAGACCTCCAACTTGACTTACTCTGCAGATCTTGGAACTTGTCCACATCCGTAATTGCATGGGCCAATTCCTTGTAAGAAATCTGTTTATATATCTCTATCTCTATCTCAATCTATCGATCTAGTTTCTAATTGGATCTACTTCTCTGGAAAACCCTGATACATAAGAATAATGAATATTGAAAAAGTATTCACTCACTGAAAGAAGAAACCATAATAAAAAAAAACAGTCACTGATTGGGATTCTTCTTCTCCATGTAACTACATATTTATAGTTGGCATAATTCAATCACTGATGTCATTGCTCTAACTTATTTCTTTAATCCCCATTACTGAATTAATATCATTAAGGTCTTGGCATATTAATGGTAATAATAAAAATAGCTAATAAAGTTTTTAAAAGAGCACCAGTAGTATCAGAGTTCATTTTAAAAGCTTTATCTACTAATTCATTTAGTCCTGATAACAATTACTAGGTGGATGTTAATGTTACCCTGGAAAAAGCAAATGAAATCTGTTAGGCATCTCCTCCATGCCAGCTCTTATGCTAGATGTTTTATATAAAGTATGTCATTAAAGTTTCACTGTAAACCTACAAGTTATATATGAAGCACTTATACTCATTGATTTTAATAATCTGTTCAGATTCAAACAATGGGAAAGATATCAGTTTGAATGTCTATGTAATTCTAAAGATCTTTCCCCCACATTATTCTCAAGGAAACATGCTCTTTTCAGATAACTAGCCACTACAGAACTTAGTTTTTTAAGGCCATGAAAACTTTTTCAGGACATTTCCAGGTTCTTTTCGGAGAGAACATTATTATAAGCTTGTACAAGGATCTGTGCAGTAAAAGTACTGAGTGTGTTGCAGGGAAGATTGGTGAATAGCGAAGAATGGGAACACATAGATCTCAGCAAGTAATAGTCTTGGGTGTTCACTAGAAAATGGAGTTTGAGCTGCAACCAAAGTGAATCTAAAGCAAGTATAAAAATGAAACACATTCAAACCTGAATATCTATCATTTCATAAACTTCTAAAGCTTTTTTCTCTCTTGAGTACATTGTGCATTTATTTGCTTCTGAACCAATACAGAATGTCTTTCTTGGCTCTAAATTGAGTCACCATCCTTAATAACACAGAGACATGTCTATTAGATTATATTTCATCAATGTACAATTTCATCCATTGTATGCTTTGTCCCATTCTCCAATTAATTCAGTGCTGTGTTTTTCTATCTAATCATGTTTCCAAATATTAGTAGAAATAGAAATTGTCTTCCTTCCTAGGAAAAGACAAGACTTCCTAGTGTTATAAGTCTTTTTTAAAGGGACAGTCATGATGGGTTTAGTCCTGAGGCATTTTCATTGCTTGTTGTCTGCTCGAAGGCCAGGTGATCTTTGCAGATGGAAAATGCACCCCTCCCCGAAAGACCACACATTCAGTAGTTGCTATTTCGTTTATAATTGAAAGAACAGACCTCGTTCCAGTGAGTCTGTGTCAGAAGGCTTAGCAGATGTTTCCGCTGTACAAGCCATCGCAGGTGTCTTCCCCTGTATGTGGACTTTTCAAACCAGATTTCATGACCCAGCCACTTATACTGTTGTATTAGAAAAGAATTTCTAAGCAGAGCTCAGAACTATCATTTTTTTAAAGTTATTTGAAATAACAGAGATCTGTTTTGAACTCTTTAACAGGAATTTAAATTGCACATTAAGTAAAAGTAAGCTGATTTGGAATATGATGCTGAGGATACTACTTCTTAGAGGTATTGACTTTGTATATGAGAATAACAATAATATTGTTGCTATAAACTTATGTGAAGTTCTCAAAACAGTCTTACATTTTCTTCAGTACTATTATCCCAGTTATGCTGAATCATTGTCTTTTGCTCGTTGTTGTTTGGGCTTCCAGGTGAATCAGTGGTAAAGAGTCCACCTGCAGTGCAGGAGACATAGGAAAACTGGATTTGATCCCTGGGTTGGGAAGATCCCCTGGAGCAGGAAATGGCAGCCCATGCCAGCATTCTTGCCTGGAAAATTCCGTGGAGAGAGGAGCCTGGTGGATGACAGTCCAGGGGGTCGCAAAGAGTCAGACAGGACTGAGCACTTAGCATGGGCTAGTTGTTTTGACTGCAGTTGAGGCAGATTTAAGTGACTGTATAACATTATTAAAACATAGGATAGGAAGGTTTGCCATAGTTCTGGAGGTCTTAAAGAGCTATTCATATTCCTCTAAAGGCAGGTAAATCTGAAAATGGCCCTACTCTCCTTTCTGTGGACAAAAATGGACAAGTTTGGAGATATATTCTAAAAATAATAATTATTTCCTGTTGATGACCATATTGTTCAATGAAGGTGAAAAATAATTCTGAATTTTCACATATTCTTGGTATCTACATAAGCTTTGCATATTTGTATGATGCATGATCATGACTTAGGAATGTTTTTGAAACTATTATAGGAGAGGAAATTATCAACACAACTCTAGCATCAGGATATGTGAGGAAGGGCTAAGGCTATGAATAAATTATTCTGAATAATAGGAAACCTTATTCCAACTTGTATTTGGTCATTTTTAAAACAAAATTCAAAGTCAAGGGTGAATTTTTGGTCTTCCTTCAAAAACTGTTAATGAGTATTTAGGATCAGATTTATAAAACAGAGTTTTGGGAGTCAAGAGAGCTTCAGGGGAAAACTAAACTTGGTGTAAACCACCTGCTTCAGATTTACCTCTCTTTGTAGTGATTCTAACCAAAGTAACAAATGATGTGAAAACTATTTTTTATAAACATAGTTAAATGAAAAATTAAAAAAATAGTTACATGTATTAGTCAAAACATAAACACCATATTTGCACCACAAAAAACTAGGTGAGATGATGACAACAACAACAACAAAAAGGTAACAGCTGAAACTAAGTTGGGATATAAATATTTCCTTAAGAAGAGGGGATGATTACAATAACATAAACACTGTTTATTGAAATGGTATCTGGAGTATGGGGAAAAAATGATGGAACATCCCCTATGCAGGTAGGAGACACTGGGACTCAATCTATACAAGAGTGTAAGAGTTTATAAAGTGATAATCTGACAACTTCTATCAAACCCACCAAGATAGAAGCCTCCTTTTTTGAAAACATAGGTTGAAATTCTATGGGTGGCACCATAAGTTGCTCAGTCTTTATGTGTAACTATTGGAGATCTGTTGGGACTTGGTATATCAGGTGTGAACTGTGGGTGGGAGATAGGTACTGAAGATAGCGTTTCACTGTTTTTTTTTTTTTTTAAGACAAGATCCAGGAACACAAGGTTTCCATACCCTTCTCTTCCCTGTCATTTTCATCTCCCTTGAAAAAGTTGATTTCCTGGTAAAAGAATATGAAACATATTAATCAGGGTCCTGGCAGGAAGCAGATGGCACAGTTAAACCAGTAATTTGAAGAAATTTAGTAAAGAGATGATTTAAAAGGGCTTTGGCAGAAGTCAAAAAAGTCAGTAAGGAACAGTGGAAGACTCTGGGGCTAGAGACAGTTCTGGAGGAGCAGAGTGTTGAAGTGGTAAAGAATCTGCCTGCAATGCAGTGGACCTGGGTTCTATCCCTGAGTCAGGAACATCATCTGGAGAAGGGAACGGCTACCTGCTCCAGTATTCCTGCCTGGGAAATTCCATGGACAGAGGAGCCTGGTGGGCTACAGTCCACGGGGTCTTAAAGAGTCGGACACGACTGAGCAGCTAAGAATATGATGAGAGCTCAGGTTGAGGAATGCAGACAGGCATCATTCATCTGGCCGGGAGGAAGCTTTCTCATCTCCTCTTTCTACCTCCTGTTGGCTAAAATCGCACAGTGACAGAGGGCAGGAATCCTCTAAAGTATTCCAAAAGGCTCATCCGCCCAGGGTCCAGAGGAGAGTGGAAAAGAGAGAGGTGAAGATTTGCCAGGGCAAAAGTGACTTTTAGCACATAAGGGTAGAAGAGCCTGATGCTAGGAAAGGTGGAAGGCAGAGGGCAAGGGGATGGCAGAGGACCACCAACTCAACGGGCATGAGTTTGAGTAAACTCCAGGAGTTGGCGATGGACAAGGAGGCTTGGTGTGCTGTAGTGCATGAGGTTGCAAAGAGTCGGACATGACTGAGCAACTGAACTGAACTGAAACCACCTTAGAATTTTCACCCCTGTCTTGAGGCGAAGCTATCTCATGTGAACATGATTAATAATTGTTCTTTAGATTTTTGGAATTTTATTGTAGTCAGTCACAATACTCAAGATAGAATCAAATATAGAAAAGTTTTCTAGAATTAAAAAGGGAGAAATCCATAATGTAGAAGGAGTTCAGAGACGCTGGAATAAAGCAGGAAAAAAAAAAAAAACAAAAAAAAACAAAAAACCCTGCAGGTTTAGAAACAGGTTACATAGGTCTACAGAGTGAATTAGACCCTGGCTACCCAATGTAGAATTCTCTGAAATCTTGTCTAGCTTTGAGGGTTGGCTTCTGTTTGACCCTGCTAGTCTTCTCCTCTTTTAATGTCCTTAAGGATTTACTAAATGTTTTCTGACATTATAGCACATAGTCAGTTCATTTGAACTTTTTATCCACTTAGGTTCCTTTATTTTTTCTGTGTAAAGCCCGGTGGTGACTTTTTTTTTTTCTTACGGATAATCAGTTTCTTATTTTTTATTTTTTAATTTTTATTTTTACTTTATTTAATTTTACAGTACTGTATTGGTTTTGGCATACATTGACATGAATCCGTCACGGGTGTACATGAACTCCCAAACACGAACCCCCCACCCCACCTCCCACCCCACATCATCCCTCCGGATCATCCCCATACACCAGCCCCAAGCATCCTGCATCTTGCATCGAACACAGACTGG
>SJYX01009778.1:241192-259009 GCA_006410675.1 Oreotragus oreotragus
CCTCCCACCCCACATCATCCCTCCGGATCATCCCCATACACCAGCCCCAAGCATCCTGCATCCTGCATCGAACACAGACTGGCGATTCGTTTCTTACATGATAGTATCTCACCTTTTCTTAACCCTCTGAGTGTAACTTGGCAAAGACTTCTGATATCATCTTCATGGAGAAGTGACTTTCTTAGAGGAGGCAGAGTGAGTCCTGGTGGTATTTGTTCTCTCCACTCACAGGTGTTGAGACAGTCCTGTGCTGGAAGTGGCTTTAAGACAGGCACAGTGGGTTAGGCAGATACACAAACATTGTTCAGGCATCTCGTTAAGACTGTAAGGGAGATGTACGGGGTAAGCCCCTAGCACAAATAGGAAGGCTATTATAAAAAATCAGTTTGGGGGACTCTATGAAGATCTTTACAACAAGCTCAATTCAACAATATGTTTTGATGTTGTACCATGAATTTGCTCCTGGTGAATTATTAGTTGTTACAGAGGGGAAAATGTAATAAGCCATCTGTCCCTCTAGAACCTTTCTACCTAGTTAAGAAGATATGATAATCCATTAAAAAACAATGTACACACTGTATAGCATGACTGTTTAAGTAGCCAGGAAGTGGTAATGGCATTTAGTATTGAAACAGAACTCTACATAATAAGAAAGCCTTGACAAGATAAAGGTCAGACCATGAGCTCAGCAAGAGGGACAGTAAAGATTATAAGAGGAGATGATTTTCCAAAGGAAATATAAGCATCTTCCTTTACCACTTTCAAACTCAAGTGATAAGGAATTATAACAGCTGCAGAACTGGCAAGAGCAACAAGATTCTTGACCTCCAAATTCTTCCCTGTCTATAATTCTCGTGGATTTTCATCTGTCTCAGCAAAGATAAGAATATGAATTCTTTTGCAGTGTGGTCTTCTTGATCTAATATGTGTCATAGTTTATAATGTCTAAGAAATCTGAAACAATGGCCATTTGTAGTATAACAGTTAATCTAGAAGGCTTGCACTACATTTGTTTGTGTATCTGTATATGTGTATGTATGTATATGAAATATTGTATTTCTAAATACAAATATATGTACACACAAACACTGCTATATCTACAGAACTATTAAGTGTTCTGATTGATTATGAATAATGTAATGTTAAACATATAAATACAATTCAGGTGTTAAAAGCCTAATCAATTTTATATAATCAGTTAACAATATGTTAGGAGAAGCATTCAGTTTTCCTTTGCTTTTTAACTCATTTATATTCAGTTCTCATAAAAGAATAGTATGTTTTCCCTGCTTGGATTTAGCATAATTTCTCTCCTCAAGCTTGATTATTTAATTCACTCTCAGAATTGCTTGGTTTGGCAAGATCTTTTAGCATCCAGGAAGTTAAAACTGTGGATAGCAAACTACATTCTGCTTCATTATGGGGGCAGGCCTTATTTTTATGTGTTGTCTCTATTATAACACACAGCAAAATATAGTCTTGCTTTTTGAAAGCACATAACGTTATTTATATTCTTTGGGGCCTCCAACAAAAATGTGAAATCACCAGAGTCAGAAGTCAGATTTCATATGGTCTTTGTTTATTAGTATTCATTGCCCTAGTTCAGGTCCATGTTACTTTTGTCCTGAATTTTTTTTAATTTAAATTTATTTATTTTAATTGGAGGCTAATTACTTTACAGTATTTGTATTGGTTTCCCATCTGCCCCACCTCTAAGTGTTTGTAAAGCGTAAAACCCCATTGTTTTATACTAATGTTAAAGCTGCTGCTGCTGCTGCTAAGTCGCTTCACTCGTGTCCGACTCTGTGTGACCCCATAGATGGCAGCCCACCCGGCTCCCCCGTCCCTGGGATTCTCCAGGCAAGGACACTGGAGTGGGTTGCCATTTCCTTCTTCAATGCATGAAAGTGAAAAGTGAAAGTGAAGTCGCTCAGTCGTGTCTGACTCTTAGCGACCCCATGGACTGCAGCCCACCAGGCTCCTCTGTCCATGGGATTTTCCAGGCAAGAGTACTGGAGTGGGGTGCCATTGCCTTCCTCCAGTGTTAAAGCAAATTTCTGAAAATCCATCCACCTCTCTCTAAAATGCTTAAATGGCTCTTGAATGCCTGCTGTTTTAATGTCCTAACATAGAATTGGAAACCTTTTCACGATAAAGTCCAACATCTTTTTCACATTCTTATTTCTCAGTATACCCATTTCTTTGCAAACCACATAGACTTGCCACATTGACTATGCAGCTGGAGATTGACATGGTTTTTATCTGTGTGTATTTAGATATATGGGCTTTCCTGGGAGCTCAGTGGTGAGGAAGCCACCTGCCAGTGCAGGAAACTCGGGTTTGATCCCTGGGTCAGGAAGATCACTTGGAGAAGAATACGGCAACCCACTATAGTACTCTTGCCTGGGAAATCCCATGGACAGAGGAGGCTGGTGGGCTACAGTCCATGGGGTTACAAATAGTCTGACATGACTTAGTGACTAAACGAAGACAACAACAAATTTAGTTATATTGTACCTGTTTCCTAAAATGAGATCTCTTTTCTTCTGCTTTTGTTACAGCTATCTTTTTAGGCTAAAACAAAATCTCTTTGACTTCAGTGTTTTCTCCTCTATATAATCATGTTTCATTTATATTCCAATAGAACTTATGTCATTTTTGGTCCTGTGTTATTATAATTTCTGTGCATCTCTGTCTTCTACTATCCAGTATGTCACTCAAAATATTCAACATGTTTCTACTGAAGATCATGCTCTTTTTAAAGAAATTTTAGAAGCAAAATAGAACAAAAGAGAATCTTTGTTTTAATATAGTTTATATTGAATGCAGTGGATTAACAGCTAAAGACAGAAGATGATATACATGATCATTAAAGAATATATGAAATATTACATAAAAGAGAAGAAAAGGTACCTAAGTGGCCTGCGAGATTAAAGGAAATCTTCATTAATGATTCAGTTCAACTGAATCGTGTCACTCAGTCCTGTCCAACTCTTTATGACCCCGTTGACTGCAGAATGCCAGGCCTGCCTGTCCATCACCAACTCCCAAAGTATCCTCAAACTCATGTCCTTTGAGTCTCTGATGCCATTCAACCATCTCATCCTCTGTTTTCCCCTTCTCCTGCCTTCAATCTTTCCCAGCATCAGGGTGTTTTTCAAGGAGTCATTTCTAGGCATCAGATGGCCAAAGTATTGGAGTTTCAGCTTCAGCATTAGTCTTTCCAATGAATATTCAGGACTGATTTCCTTTAAGATGGACTGGTTGGATCTCCTTGCTGTCTAAGGGACTCTAAAAAGTTTCCTCCAACACTACGGTTCAAAAGCATCAATTCTTTGGCGCTCAGCTTTCTTTATAGTCCAATTCTCCCATCCATACATGACTACTGGAAAAACCATAGCTTAGACTAGACAGACTTTGTTGGCAATGTAATGTCTCTGCTTTTTAACAAGTTGTCTATGTTGGTCATAACTTTTCTTCCAAGGAGCAAGTGTTTTTTAATTTCCTGGCTGCATTCACCATCTGCAGTGATTTTGGAGTCCAAAAAGATAAAGTCTGTCACTCTTTCCACTGTTTCCTCATCTATTTGCTATGAAATGATGGGACCTGATGCCATGATCTTAGTTTTCTGAATGTTGAGCTTTAAGCCAACTTTTTCACTCTCCTCTTTCACTTACATCAAGAGGCCCTTTAGTTCCTCTTCACTTTCTACCATAAGGGTGGTGTCATTTGCATATCTGAGGTTATTGATATTTCTCCCAGCAATATGATTCCAGCTTGTGCTTCATCCAGCCTAGTGTTTCTCATGATGTACTCTGCATATAAATTAAATAAACAGGGTGACAATATACAGCCTTGACGTACTCCTTTTCCTATTTGGAACCAGTCTGTTGTTCCATATCCAGTTCTAACTATTGCTACCTGACTTGCATACGGATTTCTCAGGAGGCAGGTCAGGTAGTCTGGTATTTCCACCTCTTTCAGAATTTTCCACAGTTTGTTGTGATCCACACAGTCACAGGCTTTGACATAGTCAATAAAGCAGAAGTAGATGTTTTTCTGTAACTCTCTTGCTTTTTTGATGATCCAGCGGATGTTGGCAATTTGGTCTCTGGTTCCTTTGGCTTTTCTAAATCCAGCTTGAACATTGGGAAGTTTACAGTTCATGTACTGTTGAAATCTGGCCTGGCTAACAAGCTTTTTGAGCTTGTAATGCTCAAAATTACAAAAAGTAATTTTGAGCATTACTTCGCTAACATGTGAGATGAGTGCAATTGTGCAGTAGTTTGAGCATTCTTTGGCATTGCATTTCTTTGGGATTGGAATGAAAACTGACCTTTTCCAGTCCTGTGGCCACTGCTCTTTTCCATATTTGCTGGCATCTTGAGTTCAGCATTTTCACAGCATCGTCTTTTAGGATTTGAAATAGTTCAACTGGAATCCCATCACTTCCACTAGCTTTGTTTGTAGTGATGCTTCCTAAAGCCCACTTGACTTTGCATTCCAGGATGTCTGGCTCTAGGTAAGTGATCACACCATCGTGATTATCTGGATCATGAAGATCTTTTTTGTATAGTTCCTCTGTGTATCGTTGCCACCTCTTAATATTTTCTACTTCTGTTGATTCATACAATTTCTGCCCTTCATTATGCCCAACTTTGCATGAACTATTCCCTTGATATCTCTAACTTTCTTGAAGATATCTCTAGTCTTTCCCATTCTATTGTTTTCCTTTATTTCTTTCCATTGATCACTGAAGAAGGCTTTCTTATCTCTCCTTGCTATTCTTTGGAACTCTGCATTCAAGTAGATGTAACTTTCCTTTTCTCCTTTGCCTTTTGCTTCTTTTCTTTTCATAGCTGTTTGTAAGGCCTCCTCAGACAATACATTTTGCCTTTCTACATTTACTTTTCTTGGGGATGGTCTTGATCCCAACCTCCTGTATAGTATCACAAATCTCTGTCCATAGTTCTTCAGACACTATTAGATCTAATCCCATGAATCTATTTGTCACTTCCACTGTATAGTCATCAGGGATTTGATTTAAGGCATACCTGAGTGGTCTAGTGGTTTCTTTACTTTATTCAGTTTACATCTGAATTCAGTGTAAGTAGTTCATGATCTGAGCCACAGTCAGCTCCCAGTCTTATTTCTGCTGACTGTACAGAGCTTCTCCATCTTTGGCTGCAAAGAATATAATCAATCTGATTTCAGTATTAACTATCTGGTGATTTCCACATGTAGAGTCTTTTCTTGTGTTGTTGGAAGAGGGTATTTGCTATATCCAGAGCATTCCTTTGTCAAAACTCTGTTAGCATTTGCCCTGCTTCATTCTGTACTCCAAAGTCAATTTTTTCCATTACTCCAGGTATTTCTTGACTTCCTGCTTTTGCATTCCATCCCCATAGATGAAATGACATCTATGAAATGACATCAATGACATCAATGAAATGGACATCTTTTTGGGGCATTAGTTCTAGAAGGTCTTGTAGGTCTTCACAGAACCGTTCTACTTCAGCTTCTTCAGCATTACTGGCATTGACTTGGATTACCCTGATATTGAATGGTTTGTCTTGGAAATGGACAGAGATCACTCTGTCATTTTTGAGATTACATCAAAGTACAGTTTCAGACTCTCTTTTTTCTAAGGGATTATTGCCCAGAGTTGTAGATATAATGGTCATCTGAGTTAAATTCACCTATTCTGGTCCATTTTAGTTCACTGGCTTCCTAAAATGCTGATGTTCACTCTTGCCATCTCCTGTTTGACCACTTCCAATTTGCCTTGATTCGTGGACCTAACATTCCTGGCTCCTATGCAATATTGCTCTTTACAGCATTGGACTTTACTTCCATCACCCGTCACATCCATAACTGGTGTTGTTTTTGCTTTGGCTCTGTCTCTTCATTCTTTCTGGAGTTATTTCTCCACTGTTCTCCCATAGCATATTGGGCACCTACTGACCTGGTGTCCTATCTTTTTGCCTTTTCATACTGTTCATGGGGTTCTCCAGGCAAGAACACTGAAGTGGTTTGCCATTCCCTTCTCCAGTGGACCATGTTTTGTCAGAACTCTCCACCGTGAGCTATCCGTTTGGGTGGCCCTACGTGGCATGGCTCATAGTTTCACTGAGTTAGACAGCGCTGTGGTCCATGTGATCAGAATGGGTAGTTTTCTGTGCTTCTTGTTTTCAGTCTGTCTGCCCTCTGATGGTGAAGGATAAGAGGCTTGTGGAAGCTTCCTGATGGGAGGTACTGAGAAAGAAATAGGTCTTATTGTGATGGGCAAGGCCATGCTCAGTGAATCTTTAATCCAAATTTCTGTTGATGGGCAGAACTGTGTTCCCTCCCTGTTATTTGACCTGAAGCTGTGATGGAGGTGATGAAGATAATGGCGACCTCCTTCAAATGATCCCATGCAGGCACTGCTACACTCAGTGCCCCCAACCCTGCAGCAGGCCACGGCTGGCCCACACCCACACCGGAGACTCCCGGAGACTCCTCGGCAAATCTGGGTCCTNCATGTGAGATGAGTGCAATTGTGCAGTAGTTTGAGCATTCTTTGGCATTGCATTTCTTTGGGATTGGAATGAAAACTGACCTTTTCCAGTCCTGTGGCCACTGCTCTTTTCCATATTTGCTGGCATCTTGAGTTCAGCATTTTCACAGCATCGTCTTTTAGGATTTGAAATAGTTCAACTGGAATCCCATCACTTCCACTAGCTTTGTTTGTAGTGATGCTTCCTAAAGCCCACTTGACTTTGCATTCCAGGATGTCTGGCTCTAGGTAAGTGATCACACCATCGTGATTATCTGGATCATGAAGATCTTTTTTGTATAGTTCCTCTGTGTATCGTTGCCACCTCTTAATATTTTCTACTTCTGTTGATTCATACAATTTCTGCCCTTCATTATGCCCAACTTTGCATGAACTATTCCCTTGATATCTCTAACTTTCTTGAAGATATCTCTAGTCTTTCCCATTCTATTGTTTTCCTTTATTTCTTTCCATTGATCACTGAAGAAGGCTTTCTTATCTCTCCTTGCTATTCTTTGGAACTCTGCATTCAAGTAGATGTAACTTTCCTTTTCTCCTTTGCCTTTTGCTTCTTTTCTTTTCATAGCTGTTTGTAAGGCCTCCTCAGACAATACATTTTGCCTTTCTACATTTACTTTTCTTGGGGATGGTCTTGATCCCAACCTCCTGTATAGTATCACAAATCTCTGTCCATAGTTCTTCAGACACTATTAGATCTAATCCCATGAATCTATTTGTCACTTCCACTGTATAGTCATCAGGGATTTGATTTAAGGCATACCTGAGTGGTCTAGTGGTTTCTTTACTTTATTCAGTTTACATCTGAATTCAGTGTAAGTAGTTCATGATCTGAGCCACAGTCAGCTCCCAGTCTTATTTCTGCTGACTGTACAGAGCTTCTCCATCTTTGGCTGCAAAGAATATAATCAATCTGATTTCAGTATTAACTATCTGGTGATTTCCACATGTAGAGTCTTTTCTTGTGTTGTTGGAAGAGGGTATTTGCTATATCCAGAGCATTCCTTTGTCAAAACTCTGTTAGCATTTGCCCTGCTTCATTCTGTACTCCAAAGTCAATTTTTTCCATTACTCCAGGTATTTCTTGACTTCCTGCTTTTGCATTCCATCCCCATAGATGAAATGACATCTATGAAATGACATCAATGACATCAATGAAATGGACATCTTTTTGGGGCATTAGTTCTAGAAGGTCTTGTAGGTCTTCACAGAACCGTTCTACTTCAGCTTCTTCAGCATTACTGGCATTGACTTGGATTACCCTGATATTGAATGGTTTGTCTTGGAAATGGACAGAGATCACTCTGTCATTTTTGAGATTACATCAAAGTACAGTTTCAGACTCTCTTTTTTCTAAGGGATTATTGCCCAGAGTTGTAGATATAATGGTCATCTGAGTTAAATTCACCTATTCTGGTCCATTTTAGTTCACTGGCTTCCTAAAATGCTGATGTTCACTCTTGCCATCTCCTGTTTGACCACTTCCAATTTGCCTTGATTCGTGGACCTAACATTCCTGGCTCCTATGCAATATTGCTCTTTACAGCATTGGACTTTACTTCCATCACCCGTCACATCCATAACTGGTGTTGTTTTTGCTTTGGCTCTGTCTCTTCATTCTTTCTGGAGTTATTTCTCCACTGTTCTCCCATAGCATATTGGGCACCTACTGACCTGGTGTCCTATCTTTTTGCCTTTTCATACTGTTCATGGGGTTCTCCAGGCAAGAACACTGAAGTGGTTTGCCATTCCCTTCTCCAGTGGACCATGTTTTGTCAGAACTCTCCACCGTGAGCTATCCGTTTGGGTGGCCCTACGTGGCATGGCTCATAGTTTCACTGAGTTAGACAGCGCTGTGGTCCATGTGATCAGAATGGGTAGTTTTCTGTGCTTCTTGTTTTCAGTCTGTCTGCCCTCTGATGGTGAAGGATAAGAGGCTTGTGGAAGCTTCCTGATGGGAGGTACTGAGAAAGAAATAGGTCTTATTGTGATGGGCAAGGCCATGCTCAGTGAATCTTTAATCCAAATTTCTGTTGATGGGCAGAACTGTGTTCCCTCCCTGTTATTTGACCTGAAGCTGTGATGGAGGTGATGAAGATAATGGCGACCTCCTTCAAATGATCCCATGCAGGCACTGCTACACTCAGTGCCCCCAACCCTGCAGCAGGCCACGGCTGGCCCACACCCACACCGGAGACTCCCGGAGACTCCTCGGCAAATCTGGGTCCTTCTCTTGTGGAGGTCACTGCTCCTTTATCGTGGGTCCTGGTGCACACAAGGTTCTGTTTGTACCCTCCAGGAGTCTGTCTCCCAGTCCTGTGTAGGTTCCGGTGGCTCTATTGTGGGTTAGTGGCGACCTCCTCCAAGAGGGCTTATGCCATTACCCTGGTCTGCTGCACTCAGAGCCCCTCCCTCCACAGAAGATGCTCAAACACAGTTCTCTCTCAGCCTCTGGGGGGTCTCTGGGTCCTGGTGTGCACAAGCTCCCTTTGAGCCCTCTGAGCATCTCTGGCAGGGATGGGGTTTGAGTCGAAACGTGATTTCGCCCCTCCTACTGTCTTTCTGGGGCTTCTCCTTTGCCCTTGGACCTGTGGCATCTGCAGAAAATCACTCCAGCACCACATAGCCACCACTCCAGTGCCTATTGTCTTGCCAGGACTTCATTAAGGATAGATTAGTATAAAACTGAGCCTTTAAGAATGAAGAGAAAGTTGTTTGTCAGGCAATAATGAAGAAAGACTCCAATAAACAGTTATATTAGGAGAATCAGATTGTTGAATGGGTCCAAGGGATTCAGTAAATTTAGGTTTAGAGAGGAAAGGCAGGAGGAGTCATGTCATAAAAAGTCTTTTGTGTCCTACTAAGTCTGCAAGGGATAGGAAAGAACTGAAAAAGATATCTGAACAGAGATCTGTTTATCTGAAATACTGCCCAGATTGTTAGGTAGAGAAAGGATGGCTTGAAATGCATTAGACCTGAGAAGGGAAGTGAAATTAGATGATTGCTTCTGTGGTTCAAATGAGACTTAATTCAATAATGAACCATGGTGATGGCCTTGAACATGGAGAGGGATGGCAGAGATTTGATGATGGAAAGAGGTAGTTGGTAAAAATAGCAGGTTTTTGTGACTGATTCATCACAAGAATGAGAGAGAAGAAGGATTGAAACCATTCTCTGGTTTTGGCTAAGGCAGCTAGAGAAGCTGGGCTTCTGTTCACCAAAACAGGAAATAGGAGAGACGAGGCTGTTAGAAGAGACAGGAGAGTGAGGTTGTTTTAGGACAAGTTGAGTCTGAGGTACATTAACTTTATGCTGTGTTGTCAAGGTTTCAAAATTGGAAGCAGCGTGGAAGAGCTCAGGAGAGAGATGAAGAGAGAACTCAGGGAGTTTGAAAATGTTGATTCAGGACTTGGAAACAAAACAGGTAATTAAAATAGTTGAATGGAATGAAGTGCCTGGACTTAGATTATCAAGAGAATCGGATCAGAGAGCCCTGAAAACTCTCAAGGAAAAGGCTAAGAGGGAGGTTCAGGGGACTATGGTTTAGTGGGAGTTGAGAAAGGAGGAAGAATTCAATGGAATCACATGCTAGTGCACAAACAGTTAAATATTATCCTTTGGATTTGGGAATTAAGGACCCCTGATTACTTCATCAGGCCATTTTCAATGAGGGCAATTCCAATCTTTGATTACTTGAGATGTGAAGAAGCGGGAACCTCATGCATTGTGTACTGTTTGACAAGGTAAGAAGTGAAGGACTGATATGTGATAGGACAGCAGTCAAAAAGGAACACAGTATTGTTGAATTTTTATCTTTGTATTTTTTATAGGTTAGAGATCTCAAGTTTGTGTATATTCTTAGGAGAATGATTGAGTGGAAAGTAATTAAAAAAAAAACACACTTGTGTAAGAGGGTACTTGATAGAAGTTACTTTCTGTTGAGAAGACTTGTAAGTCTTAGAAAAGGTGCTAGAATAGTCTTTGAATAGTGTATGAATGAAGGCAAGATTTACGTTGAAAAGTCAGACACAGATTTTTTTTAAATTGTGAATTAGGAAACTAGGTCATTTAGTAGGATATGGTGAGAGGAAACAAACTCTGAAGAAATGGATATATACTTGAAGTAACCGCTGTGTAGATCTGGAGGACTTGACCAGGCACACATTGCAAGATGTCTGAGCAACGTGAAGAATCCATCTGAAGTCAGATGCCATGAAGTATTGATGCACCTTTATTAAGAGTTTCCCTTGTGGCTCGGCTGGTAAAGAATCCACCTGCAATGTGGGAGACCTGGGTTCAGTCCCTGGGTTGGAAAGATCCCCTGGAGAAGGAAAGGCTACCCATGCCAGTATTCTGGCCTGGAGAATGCCATGGACAGTCCATGGGGTTGCAAAGAGTCGGACATGACTAAGCAACTTTCACTTTTCACTTTCAGTAAGAGTTGGATGATTTTTTCTTCCAGGTGCAGAAACAAAGAATACTTTGACACAGCTTGATCCCTGGGTTGGGAAGATTCCCTGGAGAAGGCAATGGCTACCCATTCCAGTATTCTGGCAGGCTATAGTCCATGGGCTTGCAGAGTCTGACATGACTGACTAAGCAACTCTCACTAACTCAAATTGAAGTGTAGGTCTGAGGGATGTTGATGTGATACTACGAAAGTTTGAAAGTAAGGAACGATGAGGTCTTGAAGAGTAGATTTGATGGCCTTAAAGTTGGTAGTAAGTTCAGGAAAAATGAGAATTTCCTTTTGGCTCTTTCTTTTTGGCATGGTAGAGAAGCAGAGATACTTTGTTCTCAAACACAAGGGTATATAAGCATCACCAAGATCATCATGCTGAAAGTGCAAATGTTTCGGCTACCTCCGCAGACTTTAGGGTGAGTATTTGGAACCCACACTTTAAAGGCATTCAGATGAGGATCCAGGAGGTCTTCAGTAACAACCTGAAAACAAACAAACCTTGGAAAACAATGTCAGTTGAGAACAAAGTTTGAGTCTGAAAAGGCAAATGGGGGTTGTGTTTAATGATCCTCAAACATTTCGTGCTGAGGAATGTAAAATTCTTCCTTCAGTTAATATATTAGCCCAAGAAAAAATCCAAGAAATCATAAGTGAGTGCAGAAAGGTTGAAGGTACAAGATCGACAAAGTCAGTCACATTTCTATATCTTGAAAATGAACACATAGAAGGTAAAACTTAAAAACCCAATATCATTTGAAATTACTCCAAAGAAATGACATATCTAAGTATAAACTTAACAAAATACATACAGGATATATATGTTCAAAATTACAAATTGTTGATGAAAGAAGACATAGACAGACAGAATGACACACTGCATTCATGGATTGAGAGAGTCAATATGGTAAAGATGTCAATTTTTCTCATATTGATTTGTAAATTTACAGCCGTAGACACAGCCAAGTGTACTCTAAAATGTATTTTGAAAGGTACAGATCTTAGAACAGCTAAAACCAGTTTTGAAAAAGGAGAATAAAGTTGAAGAATTGCTCTACCCACTGTTAAGACCTTCTGTATAGCTCCAGTAATCAAAAAGAGTGTGGTCATGGTAGAGAAACAGACACTTAGGCCAATAGAATTCAACAGAGAACTCAGAAATAGTCACATAGACGAATGGCCAACAGATTTTTAGCAAAGCTACAAACCAGTTCAATGGAAGGAATTTTCAACACATGGTCAAAGAACAATTGGACATCCATAAGAAAAAAATGAAAAAAGGAATCTTGGCTAAACCTCACACTTTACACTTGACTCCATCAGCCAATGTGATTTGAACTACTTTCATGGTTCTCCTGGGAAAGTAGATCTCAAAAGTGAAAATGACCTGTATCACCTGGAAGCTTTGTTTGGATACAGATTGCTGGGCCCCACCCTCAGAGTCTCAGATTACCTATAGGTCTATGGGAAGAGTCAACGATGTACATTTCTGTCATTCCTAGGAAATATTGATGCTGCAGGTATGAAGATCATCCTTAGGACCACTGTTCTAGAGCAAAGGTGAAAATTACTATTCAGGTGATAAAGAATCAAGAGAAAATTTTAAGCAAGTGACCAATTTAATTAAAACAATAATAATTTAGTCCGTATTTTGAAGATAATTCTAAGTGAGAAAAGATTGGGAGACCAGTGGAAAAAAATGCTACAGTTGTCCAGAAAACAGGAAGGAAGGGACATATTTAAGAAGCCAGATGTCTAACTGGAAATTATTGGTGACAGATTGGAAGTCAGCAAAAAGAAGAGGGTGGGTTTAGTGAGGTATTGGAGTATTTTTGCTTGAGAAAGGTTTCCTTTCTATGATGTAAGTGAGAAAATTTATCACCACCATTCAGCTATGCAAAAAGAAAATACAGTTATTTATTTTGTATAACTGATTTAACTTTTTCCTAAGCTCCTACTCTACTGAGTATCAAGGGACATTAAACTGCCAATTAGTGGAAACGAGATTTTAGAGCAGGGGGAAAAAATCTATTTCAAGAAACTCGACATTTTCAGGTAAATGCTCAGTATCTGGCACATTCTCTTTCTTTCTGTTCTTTTCAAAGCATGTCATTTTCCTATCTGGGAAGGAGTGGGGATGCTGTACTTAGAGGTCCCTGAGTGTCAGTGGCATTGCTACCTCGTGTTCTCAGATGTCATGTCCTCTGTGATTGCTTTCTGCCATCATCCGTGGTTACTGATGTTTATATCCATGATGGTCTCCTCTTTCTGATGCAGGTTGTTTTTTATCTAGCTGTCCTCTCAGCATCCCTTGGTCTTACTAACGAGAGAGGCGGTAACTTCTGTTGTCCTGCACGTCATGGGTTGACCATGCACACTCAGCAGTGTAACTCAGCTCTCTACTTAAGCATCTTCTCCCCAATATGCAATTCAACTGCTCCCACACTGTGCTGGAGCTAGATTTCAGCCAAGTCACTTCCTCTGAGAGGTTAACTACTTACCCCAGGCTTTTTCCCTAGGAAATTTCAACTGATACATTCTCAAGGTCTTAATATTTTATCCTTCATTTTTATAATTCTGCTGCTGCTGCTGCTAAGTCGCTTCAGTCATGTCTGACTCTGTGAGATCCCATAGACAGCAGGCAGCTCTAGGTGTAAGGAGAACAGAGGTAATGGGCTCTTCTCTTAGCATTACTCTTCTTCTCATATGTCAAGGAAATAAGGCGGAGAGAGCTCTCCATCATCTATCAGTGTTGGGGAAGGAATTCCCTTGTATCACATCCAAGGTGGTGTTCATCTTGCCCCTTTTTCAGAAGCCAAAATCATAGATGAATGCAGGTAAAAAGCAATTATGTTAATAATATAAGGTATGTTAGAAGGCATGAAACATGCAAAATATCTCAGGTACAGGGAGATACAGAATATGAACGAGGAGCAACTTTGTTAGAAAACACAGCCTATCCAGTTTGAGAGGTATTGGATTTGTCTTGCTACCAGTCACCCCAGTGGAGTTAATCCAGTAGGATTTGGGGACATAGAGCTGAAGTTCAGACATAAGACTGTGTTGAAAATATATATATAATAATTCTTCAAGTAATCCTTCAGGTTTCCTGGCCGTTTAATTAGAAGCAAAACAGTCAGTTAATTAAAAGTTAATCAGTTAATATATTCCTGGGCTGGAATATATTCATGCTAATTGAAATGGTTTTATGGTCATGTTGTTTTGTCAGAATGTCAGACTAGTTAACTATTTTAACTATAACCCTAGAACACACTCTGTTTAAGAGCTAATTGTGACATTTGGATAATTAATTTCACATTGTTAAATGACAGATAATGTCAGAATATTGTAGAAATGACTATTTATTTACTACTAAAGTGATGTGGTTTCAACTTATTTCTGAATTGTACCTGAGAAGGTATACATTTATAATCAGTCCTTCTCACAGTTATAGCTCAAACTTTCTATTTGATGGGGGGACTTGAAGAAGCAGTCTGATTGCAGTGAAAGCCCCTCTGGACTCACCTGTGTCTGCTAAGCTTCCTTCTTTTCTCTGCTCTCTCTTCTCACTATCTCCTACTTCCAGCCCAAGTCAAGTTTTGCTCTGTAATTCTGTTTTCCTTTTCAGAATTTTCCCCCTAGTTTTCCCATGTATTTCTCTAGGCTTTGAATGTTGGAGTCTTCCAGAACTCCCAGCTGAGCCTACTTGCTTTTTTTACTTTCTTATCCATAAAGATCTCATTCTGTAATCTAGATTAACTATTGTGTTAACCACTACAAACACCATCTTTCAACAGGTGACTTAAATTTTATATCTCCAGCTCTGACCTCTGTGAACCCCTGATATTTCAACACCTGCCATCTTGGCTCAAGATTATAAGTAATTTCAAATTTCAAATGTTCAAAACAAAATTCTTGTTACATTGCCTCTGTTAGTCTACTTGGGTTGTAATAACAAAATACCACAGACAGCATGCCTTAAGCAACAGAAATTTATTTTCTCCTAGTGTAAAGACAGGAAGTCCAAGTTCAAGGTGCATCAGGTAGGTATCTGGTGAGGTATCTTCCCTTGGGGGTGTAAGTAGCTGCCTTCCTGCTTTGTTCTCACCTGGCTTTTCCTTGGTGCATTTGTGGAGAGGGAGAGAGAATGAGAGACAGATAACTCTTCTTCTAAGGTCATCAGTGCTATCATATTAGGATCCTATCCTCATGACATCAGCTAACTATTCCTGAAAGCCACGTCTCCATACACAATCACATTGAAGGTTCAGTTCAAACACTTTCTGCCATAAGGGTGGTGTCATCTGCATATCTGAGGTGATTGATATTTCTCCTGGCGATCTTGAAGGTTAGACCTCCATTATGAAACTGAAGGGAGATACAATTCAGTTCATAACTCCACTGCAGGATTCTGACACATTGACAGGGAACTTGAAAGCCGATGCTGCCACAAAGCTAATTCCATTTGCTGGTGGCATCTTCTTATAAGGACACTAATCCTATCAGAGAAGGTCCCCACCCTTATGACCTCTGTTTATCTTGATTTCTTCCTTTCAGACGTTATCTACAAATGCAGCTACCCTGGGAGGTGAGGAGGCTTAGGGTTTCAACCTATACATTTTGGGAGACACAAATATTCGATCTATACCACCTTCCCACCTCGAATCTTTTCCCACAGTCTTGCATATCTTGGTAAACAAAGGGATCTTTATTAACTCAGATTCACCAGTCAGGTTATTAGCTATGTCCTCAAAACATGTGCTCAATAGGAGCATATTTCACTTTTTCCACACTTGCCTCTGTATATAGGCCTGATGCGTCAGACTCCTCACAGGTCTACCTGCTTCCATGTATGTTTGTCTACAGTCTCTTCTCCATGAACATAGATCATTTTGCTTCCCTGCTCAAAGCCTTTCTATACTTTTCATGCTAGTTAGAATTAGATCTAATGTTCTTGTCCAAGCTATGATGTCTTACAAGATGCATGAGGCTACCAATTGCCACCTCTTCCTACTCTTGTTTCTTGTGTTACTGTAACCCACTTACTCCTTGGAAGAAAAGTTATGGCCAACCCAGATATCATATTAAAAAAACAAAGACATTACTTTGCCAACAAAGGTCCATCAAGGCTATGGTTTTTCCAGTGGTCATGTATGGATGTGAGAGTTGGACTAGAAAGAAAGCTGAGAGCCAAAGAATTGATGCTTTTGAACTGTGGTGTTGGAGAAGACACTTGAGAGTCCTTTGGACTGCAAGGAGATCCAACCATTCCATCCTAAAGGAAATAAGTCCTGAATATTCATTGAAAGGACTGATGTTGAAGCTGAAACTCAAATACTTTGGCCACCTGATGCAAAGAATGGACTTATTTGAAAAGACCCTGCTGCTGGGAAAGATTGAAGGTGGGAGGAGAAGGGGATGACAGAGGATGAGATGGTTGGATGGCATCACTGACTCAATGAACATGAGTTTGGGTGAACTCTGGGAGCTGGTGATGACAGGGAGACCTGGCGTGCTGCAGTCCATGGGGTCGCAAAGGGTCAGACGTGACTGAGAGACTGAGCTGAACTGAACCCAATCCACTTACATCAGCCTTCTTATGAGTGCCCATGCTTCTTCTCCACTTTTGCATCCGCTCCTTTCTCTTTCTAGAATGTTCTTCCCTTAGCTCCACATGTGGTTTGATGCCTTCATTCAAGGCCTCTGTGAAAAATGTCTGCTATTGCTTCCAGGTCTCCATCCACCACTCACCTTTTAATCCCTTGTAGCTGGGTACCACTCTGGAGAATCTGCTCTTCTTACCCAAGTTGCTCAATCTAATAGAGATGTTTCAGCTTATGCATACTTGATGCTTGCTCCAGCACTTGACTCTTGGGTACTCTCTTTCTTGAAATATTTTTATCTGCCCTTCATGATGCCACTATCTGAACTATTTATTTATTTAGGCATCTTCCAGGTTTCTAGGTAATATGCAACATGCATGTCACTCATAAAACTGACATCCTACTGAGGGCAAAAGTAATGAATAAACAAGTGATTGTATAGCAGATCCCTTCTGTAGGAGAGGCCCTTTCTGACTACCTCACTTAAACAACAGTCCTCCCTTTACTTTCCACTTCTTGGCTCTGTACTTATCACAACTTTACATGCTATTATACAGTAAAATAACGAGTTCATGATCTGAGCCACAGTCAGCTCCTGGTCTTGTTTTTGCTGACTGTATAGAGCTTGCCCATCTCTGGCTGCAGAGAATATAATCAATCTGATTTCAGTGTTGACCAGCTGGTGATGTCCATGTGTAGAGTCTTCTCTTGTGTTGTTGGAAGAGGGTGTTTGCTATGAGCAGTGTGTTCTCTTCGCAAAACTCTATTCACCTTTGCCCTGCTTCATTCCACATTCCAAGGCCAAATTTGCCTGTTACTCCAGGTGTTTCTTGACTTCCCACTTTTGCATTCCAGTCCCCTATAATGAAAAGGACATCTTTTTTTGTGTGTTAGTTCTAAATGGTCTTGTAGGTCTTATTAGAACTGTTCAACTTCAGCTTCTTCAGCATTACTGGTTGGGGCATAGACTTGGATTACTGTGATATTGAATGGTTTGCCTTGGAAATGGACAGAGATTATTCTGTCATTTTTGAGATTGCATCCAATACTGCATTTCGGACTCTTTTGTTGACCATGATGGCTACTCCATTTCTTCTAAGGGATTCCTTCCCACAGAAGTAGATATAATGGTCAGTTGAGTTAAATTCACCCATTCCAGTCCATTTTAGTTCGCTGATTCCTAGAATGTCGACGTTCAC
>SJYX01009778.1:264447-275058 GCA_006410675.1 Oreotragus oreotragus
GCAGTGGAAACAGTGTCAGACTTTATTTCTTGGGGCTCCAAAATCACTGCAGATGGTGATTTCAGCCATGAAATTAAAAGACACTTACTCCTTGGAAGGAAAGTTATGACCAACCTAGATAGCATATTCAGAATCAGAGACATTACTTTGCCAACAAAGGTCTGTCTAGCCAAGGCTATGGTTTTTCCTGTGGTCATGTATGGATGTGAGAGTTGGATTGTGAAGAAAGCTGAGCACGGAAGAATTGATTCTTTTGAATTGTGGTGTTGAAGACTCTTGAGAGTCCCTTGGACTGCAAGGATATCCAACCAGTCCATTCTGAAGGAGATCAGCACTGGGTTTTCTTTGGAAGGAATGATGCTAAAGCTAAAATTCTAATACTTTGGCCACCTCATGTGAAGAGTTGACTCATTGGAAAAGACTATGATGCTGGGAGGGATTGGGGGCAGGAGGAGAAGGGGAGGACAGAGGATGAGATGGCTGGATGGCATCACCAACTCGATGGACATGAGTTTGGGTGAACTCCGGGAGTTGATGATGGACAGGAAGGCCTGGCGTGCTGTGATTCATGGGGTCGCAAAGAGTCAGACACGTATGATTAACTGAACTGATACTGTAAAATGTAAGCTCTCTGAGGGCAAGAGGTCAAGAAATTTTTTAGCTTATCCTTGCTATGACAGGTTTTCAAAACAAGACTTAGCAAGTGGTCTTAGTGGCTCAGTAAATATTTTCTGAATTACAGTATCAGTGTATGATTAAGCCAAACAATCTTTATTTCATGCTTTACATCTTGGTGTAATTTCTATAAATGATTGTTTTTTTGTTTTTGGTGTGGACGATTCAAGTATTCACAAGGTTTTAGAAAGTGTGTACAGCATGCACTTGGTCCTGAGGGAAGTTCAGTACAGCTTACACCATTACAGTAAAATTGGAAAGAGAATAGAGAGGTATGAGATCACTCCATTGCTTGTCCCCAGGGAGAGGTTTATAGTGCAAAAAGTAGATATGAAAACTATAAAATTATTTTTTCTTAATTTGAAGCAAAGAGTCAGTGTGCCTGAACAATCTTGCGTTTGTCCGTGGTTCAATGAGAAAGAAGTCAAAGAAAGTTCACATCAGTTGATTGCCTCTTTCACAATTTCTAGAAATAATTTCAATATCTCCAGTTGTGCCTTCATTCTTGCTGTTTCTCAAGAATATTTTGGTCTACTAGTTGTGGGAAACAAATGTTAATTCCTCAACCTTCAAAATTTACTCTCAGGGGAGCTGAAAAACTTATAAAGTTCTAGAAAACATGGTAATACAGACTGAGTAAAAATCCAATGTGAAAATGGACATATTTTTGCTGTGTTTACTGCTAGACATGTGTCACTTAATGAACTGTAGTATGTACATACATGCTTTTGTATTCATAATGAAATCCTGGTTTCAGAATGTAAGATTCACAGACACATCTGCACATGCACACTGATGCACACACATGTTTAGAAATGAAGGATTTTGAAGATCAAGCCCTAAAAATTGCATTTTTATTGATTACAATAGACTAGGAGACTCAAGCTGCTACCTGATACCACACTCTTCTGTTCTTCTAGTTGCAAGAGGGAACTAAAACTTCGTGTCTTTGCATTGATGGAAGCAGCAATCTCAGATTCATCAAGTCCTTGGCAGGATATTTCACACAGCCCACCTTCTGCAGTTGGCATTATATATGCCCCCGTGAGTAGCTTTTCCTCTAAAATAACTTTGAGAAGTTCTCTACCTCATCCTTTAATCCCATTGTGCATGCCCACAAAGAATCCTTCTAAATGTGTGGCCTTTCAGTTGTATGAATTGTGGCAAGAATTTCAAAGACAAAATTCATTTTTAAACAATCCAAATTTTGCTTCATCATGTGGGATACCTGGGTTTGACCCCTGGGTTGGGAAGATTCTCTGGAGATGGAAATGGCAACCCACTCCAGTACTTTTGCCTGGAAAATTCCCTGGGTGGAGGAACCTGGTGGGCTACAGTCCATGGGGTCCCAAAGAGTTGGACACGACTGAGTAACTTCACTGGTCTGTGCGGAGGTGGCTGATGGTGGTCGTGAAAGCAGCAACCCCTGACTTGCCCAGATGTGGTAGGCAGTATTTTGAGATGACCTCCAAGATTCCTGCTCCTCCAGTGTGCATAATCTTGAATAATGCCTTCCCCTCGAGGATGGGAGAAACGTGGAATTTGTTCCTAACTAGTAGTATCCCACGGACGGAGAAGACTAGTAGGCTGCAGTCCATGTGGTCGTTAAGAGTCGGACATGACTGAGTGACTTCATATTGACTTTTCACTTTCATGCATTGGAGAAGGAAGTGGCAACCCACTCCAGTATTCTTGCCTAGAGAATCCCAGGAATGCGGGATCCTGGTGAGCTGCCGTCTATGGGGTCGCACAGAGTTGGAGACTGAAGCGACTTAGCAGCAGCAGTAGAATATGATAATAGTGAAAAGATTTTTTTTAGATGTGGTTACTGTCCCTAACCATCTGATTCTGAGTTAGTCAAAAGGGAGATTATCCTGGATGGCCCAGACCTAATCAGTCATGTCTTCTTCTGAACTTAGACCCTCTCTCTCTTGCTGACATTGAAAAAACAAGACACCTTGAATTCTAAAGCAGAAAAAATGAATTCTGCTAACAAACTGGGGGACCTGGGAAGCAGATCCTTTCCTTATAAAACCTCCATTTAAAAACACAGCTCAGCTAACATCTTGGTTTAAGACCCTGAGCATGGCACCCACGTAAGATGAATATAGATCCTGATTTACAGAATCTGTGAAATAATAGACATGCACTTTTAAGCTGTTAACGTTGCAGTAATCTTTACACAGCATAGGAAATTGATCCACAAGGTACAGGAAGTTAAAAATGGTTCTTGATCAGAAACAGTGATTCTAGGCATTAGATGTGCTGTGTGTGTGCTCAGTCGCTTAATCATTTCAGACCTGCAACCCTGTGGGATGTAGCCTGCCAAACTCTTCTGTTCTTGGGATTTTCAGGAAATAATGCAGGAGAGGGTTGCCATTTTCTTTGCCACTCTTTGGTCTGTAGCCCACCAGGCTCTCCTGTCAATGGGATCTTTCAGGCAAGAATACTGGAATGGGTGGCCATTTCCTACTCCAGGAGATCTTCCTAACCCAGGAGTTGAACCTGTATCTCTTGCATCTTCTGCTTTGGCAGGTGGGGTCTTTACCACTGCAACACCTGGGAAGCCCATTAGATATGCTATCAGGGCCAAAAGGAATGAAGAATCCCGATGAAATTCTAGATTTAGAATTTCTGATAATCTGAAACTCTAGATGGTGCTTTAAATGTGTCTACTCAATTTATCATTTATATAAATCTCACATCCTCATTCTCTAAACCTCTGTTATTTTCCTTTGTAAACTCACTAGACTGAGCAATTCCTTTGTTTGTCAAGTATAAAATGCACTACCATCTGGATAAGAACTAAAAAAAAAAAAAAAGGATGATTTGGAGAATTTCAAATATACAGATGTTTAGTGTTGAATGAACTAACAGTCTGGATGGTTGACTGATTTAAATTTCCTTTTATTTGTATGTTTGGGGACCAGGGGGATACACCACCTATAGTTGTGGATAATGATAAAAAGCCAGATGTGTTTGTTAGTGAAGACAATATATAATTTGCTAACATGAATTAGAATCTTTCTAAGCCTTTGCCTGTGTGTGTTTGATAAAATGTTTTTATTTTTTCCATTATACTAAAGTTTAATATATACTTGAAGTGAATTATAATAATACTTACAACCATTCAGATAATCAAATTTACATTTGTATTTCGCATCCTATAAATAGAGCTTCTTATTTCTTTCTCTCTTGTTCATTGCGCCTCAGTTCCCCCTTAAGTGCCCAGTCTTGTTGGCAATGATTTATTGTAAAAGAAGAATATCACACATTAAAAAAGTGCTAGGGATTCAGTTCTGTAGAATAGAGAAATTCTGGTTGGTTTAGCATAGAAAATGCTGACCCTGCAGCATAGATAGTAGTCTCTGATATTCAGAAATATAATTAAGTGTTTTCATATGTAACAGGATTTTTTGTTAATGCTCCATTATTGGTCACTGAGAATCATTCACAGAGAGTAACATAAATTTCATGCTATCAAGTTTTTTTGAAAAAGTGGATGAGTTGATGCTAATTCAAAGGACTGTAACAATAATCTCCCTTTTACCTGTATAGGGACAGTGGTAATTCAGATAAAGAAAGATCGGAAAGAAGGGGTTCTATTTGAGGGGGTCGAGAATGTGTTATTGACCAATTTTAAATTTAATTTGTTATAAATATTTGATGTCAGGATTTCTCTGGCATATAAGAGTTTTTAAAAACTGTATTGAGCACTGGAAGTTCTTTATAGTTTTTAAAACTAAAGATTGTGTCCATGTGTGTGTGCTAAGTTGCTTCAGTCGTGTCCAACTCTTTGCAACCCTATAGACTGTAGCCGCCAAGCTCCTCTGTCCATGGGATTCTCCAGACAAGAATACTGGAGTTGTTGCCATGCCTCCTCCAGGGGGTCTTCCTGACAGGGATCAAACCCATGTCTCTTACATCTCGTCTCCTGCACTGGCAGCCAGGTTCTTTACCACTAGCACCACCTGGAAAGTCCTAAAACTGAAGATTATTCCTATTCAAATAAATTTTTAGTTTTCATGTTTATACTTTTATCTGGTAGATGAATAAGTGATCAGGTCCACTGTTGGTGAATTGCATTTTGGGAGACTGCCTTCTAGACAATTAGCCTAGTCATGTTCTGGGACTGTAGAACACTTGATTCTTAGAGTCTGTTGGTGGCAGGAGGCAAGGGGTGAGTAAGAGAATATTTCACTTTAAAAATTTCCTGGATTTATATTAATCTCTCAATGTATGGCCTTTTCAGACATTTCTCACTGCAAATAAAAACCACTGTCTCACTATCAAGCATGGTACGTCTTAATACAAAGAATACTTGAATTTTAAAGTGCTTCCATATATGTTATTTCAAGAAGACATGACGTCCTTTAGGAGGAGAGAAACGTTTTTGTTTTTGTTTCTGCTGAAGGTCACCTTGGGCAATTGAAAAGAAAAGCATTCCTATGCATCCAGATTCATTTATTTTTTGGCTTGAATTTTGTAGCAGAGGAAAAAAGCATGAGTTTCCCACTGTTTCCTGTTCTTAACAAGTCCAACTGCCTGCGGGTGGTCTGTGCAGTGGTGGGAGCAAAAGCTTGTCACTTGGAGAAAGGAGTTATCCATGGTCTTTCAGCTTGTGATTTCTTAACTGGAATTTCTGAGATTTGGCACCAACTTTAGGGAGTTTAGTTTGGAAGACTCTTCCTTTTAACTAATGATTGTGTCTGTATCTTAATATAATTTTCCCTTATTTGAAGCTAACCTTACATTTTTGTGTTAATTTTTATCATTGATTTTGTTGTGACATAACATGACATTTCTACAAAAAAAATTGTATTTCCTAGTTTTTGTTCCAAGGCAAAGTACAATGACTTCTGTCTGAATTAATGAGTAGGTTGATACCTTATAGAAATGAAAGGGTAGTTATTGCAATTTAGTTTTTTTTTTAATGGATAAAAAATTTCTAAACAGATATATAACTTAGAAAATAAAAAGTTGAATTTATGTCAAATTATTATGAGAAGTGGAAATTTAATACTTTTCTATCTAGGCTACATATTTGAAATATTAATACCAAGTTTCAGGAAGTAAAGTGACATAATCTAGTCTTTGTCCTTTTTTTAAAATGAAACTTCTATCTCCAATATTATTTTATTCAACAATTGCTTGAGATATTTTGTTTCAGGAATGATTCTGTGTCCAGGGTATCCACAGATAAATATGATATACCTGATACTCACAGACTAATTAAGGAAAATAGTGCATTCCAATAGGAGCAGAATGAAGGGAGAATAATGACTTTATAAGACCCACTGTTTTAATCTACCTTTTGCACCAATGTAGAAATGAGAAAGGATGATTCACTGACCAGCAGTTCATAATGTTCAATAGACAGGTGTTGGTTGGTGGCCCTTCAGTATTTGGATGACCATGCATGAGTTATCATCATATAGATGAGAGAGCAGAACACCGAAAGTGATGGGCTCCAGAGTTAGATGGACTGAGTGTGAACTGCAACACTGCCCTTATTTCCTGTCTCTGTGATCTTGGACAAATGATGAGATCTCCCAGTATGCATGACTCCATTGCAAGAACAAGATAATAATCATACCTCCCTCATTGGATTGTGAGTATTAAAGAGGTGAAACACGTAAATCATTTAGAACTTTCTGAAATATTGATGATGAGCATATGCCATGACTTTAGAACTGCAAATTCCTTGTAAGTATCCCAAGTAGAAAATTTAAAAAGAATGTTGGGTCATAGGATAAAATATTTTGATAAAAGAAGTATAACCCATTTGAAATCAAAATTAGATCAAGTATCCAGAATTTAGTGACATTAACCAATGAGTGATCTAGCAGGATACCAATGAGTGATCTAGCAGGATACCAATGAGTGATCTAGCAGGATACCAATGACAAGAAAGATGAATGGACTCTGGCAAGTAGATTGTAAACTTCAACCTTATAAGATCATTTTGTACACTTGAAACATGGCCTTTGATAGGTTCTTTAAGTAACTTTATTTATTGTGCACAGGAATCTCGAGATTTAAATAATTATCCCCATTCAAAGATGAGTCTATATAGCTAAATTGCACTGATCATAGTTATACAGCTTGGCATATGCATTTTCTGGATTTGAGCCTATGACTTCTGACTCTGAAACCTGAGTATTTAACTACTGCTTATCTCTTTTGGGGAGGTGGAACGTGGACTGTGCTTACACAACATAGATTCTGATAAGTCCTAATAAAAGGGGCAGACATCTCACACTAGAGAACTAGCTGGAGCAAAGGCACGGGGATGAGCAAGCTATTACTGGGGGGCTTTGCGAGACCCAGCTTGATCCACACGGTTGGGTTGAACCTGAGATGGATATAGTTGGGGACGCAACGAAAAGCATATACTAAGAGACTCAAGTAACTCAAACTAATCTCTTCTTTTATGCGTAAGAATAAGTTTCAGGGTAAACGATTACTAGGTTGCTGCTGCCGCTAAGTCGCTTCAGTCGTGTCCGATTCTGTGCGACCCCATAAGACGGGAGCCCACCAGGCTTTCCCGTCCCTGGGATTCTCCAGGCAAGAACACTGGAGTGGGTTGCTGTTTCCTTCTCTAATGCATGAAAGTGAAAAGTGAAAGTGAAGTCGCTCAGTCGTATCCGACTCTTCGCGACCCCATGGACTGCAGCCTACCAGGCTCCCCTGTCCATGGGATTTTCCAAGCACGAGTACTGGAGTGGAGTTGCTAGGGATAGTTTAATGATGCTACAGGGCTTCCCTATTTAATTTTTATTATCTTCTGCATCTGTAATGGAATGAATTTTTTCCATATGCATGTCATTTTATGGTTATATTTCAGTTCAAAGTAGAAAAATGGAAGAAACGTGAGGAAGAAGGCTTAAAGATCTATGCCAACCACATCTTTTTTGCCTTCTTCAGGGAATACATGCTGCTAAGTCGCTTCAGTCGTGTCTGACTCTGTGCAACCCCATAGACGGCAGACCACCAGGCTCCACCGTCCCTGGGATTCTCCAAGCAAGAACACTGGAGTGGGTTGCCATTTCCTTCTCCAATGCATGAAAGTGAAAAGTGAAAGTGAAGTCACTGAGTTGTGTCCAACTCTCAGAGACCCCATGGACTGCAGCCTACCAGGCTCCTCCATCCATGGGATTTTGCAGGCAAGAGTACTGGAGTGGGGTGCCATTGCCTTCTCTGAAGGAATCCATAGTGCTCCCAGAATTACCACTACCTCAACTCCAACCAAGCAGACTCTTGCCTAAGTCTCACTGGCCTGAATGAGCTCACACAGTCACCCTAAACTACCCAGGGACTGGTCAACTTTTAGTATAATAATTTGTGAGATACATTAGGTTGCAGTAGCTCAGTTACTTCCCCTAAATCTTGGTGGCTTTAAGGACAAGGAAAAAGAGAGTATGAGGAACTAATAAGATATTTTAAAGCTTTGGTTTGAAAGTGATGCTTTCTATCCTTGGCATGTGCATTTTACCTAATACAAAGGATTTTGTTTGTTCCAAAAAATTTAAAAACGAGGAGAAACTGTGTAAGGAGGCAAGAAAACTTGATCCGAATCTACCTCTGTCTTTTTCTGAGTTTATGTTCCTATTTGCTTGTTAATTTAGAGACAACTGTGATATGTTTTCTAAGTAAATCTTTGTGGCTTTGAGAGTCTAAAACATGGATTTAGATCACAACTTTACCATTCTCAAATTCATGACCCAATTAACTTCCCAAATTTCCTTAAAATTGATTTCTAACTCTGAAAAAGAAGGTAAACCCTCCCTTCTGGGTGATGTGGGAAAATTGATAAGAAAGGTGACTGGCAAGGCATGGTGACCATCCTAGTTTATTAGATCCCTGCAGTTTTCTGCTGCTGTGTTGCCTGCACGTCACACCCCAGGATCAACTTCAAGATGAATGTTTAACTGAGTGCAAAGGCTTAGAAGTCAGGAAATCAAGCTATGAAACGGACTCACAGTGTCTAACTCTGGTTTGAATAATCTACAGCCAATCTTGGAGACGGCTCTTTCATTGATTTTTGTGGGAATGCATTTGGTACCTGCATTTACATCTCTTCCTCACGTTGTTCACATTCACACCTGCTCCTGTAAGGACTGATGACCGCTGCCTTCCAGACTTCCTGTTTCTAATGATCAGAATAGTTAGACCCGTGCTAGGGTTAACAGTTTGTTTCCTGGGGACTCCCCTGGCAGTCCAGTGGTTTAGACTCCACACCTCCAATACAGGGGGCTTGGGTCCAAGCCCTGGTCAGACAACTGAGACCCCACGTGCTTCAAGGGATGGCCAAAGGATAAGAAGAATTAAAAAAAACAAAAACAAAAAACATTTCTTCACAACTCAGATGTTGAAACCTAATCTTCAGTGGGATGGTATTTGGAGGTGGGGTGTTCAAGCAGTAATCTGACATTAAATTAAATGAAATTAATGCCCTTGTAAGAAGAGCCTTGAAAAAGTTTGCTTTCTCTGTCTCTCTCTCCATCAAGTGAGGATACAGCAAGAAAGAATCCACCTGCAAACCAGGAAACATGCTCTCACCAAACTCAAACCTGCTGCTACCTTGATCTTGGGCTTCCCAGCCTCCAGTACTGCATGAAGAGATCATCTTTTTTTTTTTCCCCAAGGAGATTCCTTGTATTAAGTATAATTTCTCATTCATATATAGTGTTATAGCAGTTGTATTTGTAGTTGCAGTTATTTTAAGACAGTTATAGAAGGGAAAGGAAGCAGAATAGGTGGCCTTCGACCCAGGCAATGTAGGACCCTTCCCAGAGTCCTGCACTTTAGATGTCCCTGGACCCTGGCACTCTTTAGCTTTGTCCCCTAGAACAAGAAGTGCCTGGGTACAAGGGCCTCTTCTAGCTCATATTTACTTATTTGAAACCCTGAAGTTGCCTGACCCATGTCCCTAAACCCAGTTCTAATNTCACTGGCCTGAATGAGCTCACACAGTCACCCTAAACTACCCAGGGACTGGTCAACTTTTAGTATAATAATTTGTGAGATACATTAGGTTGCAGTAGCTCAGTTACTTCCCCTAAATCTTGGTGGCTTTAAGGACAAGGAAAAAGAGAGTATGAGGAACTAATAAGATATTTTAAAGCTTTGGTTTGAAAGTGATGCTTTCTATCCTTGGCATGTGCATTTTACCTAATACAAAGGATTTTGTTTGTTCCAAAAAATTTAAAAACGAGGAGAAACTGTGTAAGGAGGCAAGAAAACTTGATTCGAATCTACCTCTGTCTTTTTCTGAGTTTATGTTCCTATTTGCTTGTTAATTTAGAGACAACTGTGATATGTTTTCTAAGTAAATCTTTGTGGCTTTGAGAGTCTAAAACATGGATTTAGATCACAACTTTACCATTCTCAAATTCATGACCCAATTAACTTCCCAAATTTCCTTAAAATTGATTTCTAACTCTGAAAAAGAAGGTAAACCCTCCCTTCTGGGTGATGTGGGAAAATTGATAAGAAAGGTGACTGGCAAGGCATGGTGACCATCCTAGTTTATTAGATCCCTGCAGTTTTCTGCTGCTGTGTTGCCTGCACGTCACACCCCAGGATCAACTTCAAGATGAATGTTTAACTGAGTGCAAAGGCTTAGAAGTCAGGAAATCAAGCTATGAAACGGACTCACAGTGTCTAACTCTGGTTTGAATAATCTACAGCCAATCTTGGAGACGGCTCTTTCATTGATTTTTGTGGGAATGCATTTGGTACCTGCATTTACATCTCTTCCTCACGTTGTTCACATTCACACCTGCTCCTGTAAGGACTGATGACCGCTGCCTTCCAGACTTCCTGTTTCTAATGATCAGAATAGTTAGACCCGTGCTAGGGTTAACAGTTTGTTTCCTGGGGACTCCCCTGGCAGTCCAGTGGTTTAGACTCCACACCTCCAATACAGGGGGC
>SJYX01009779.1:6166-30229 GCA_006410675.1 Oreotragus oreotragus
GTGGTATCAGCAGCTGAGATTCCCAGTAACTTGTCCAAGACTCCACCCACTAGGGGCTCAGTATCGGAACTGAGCCCGATTAGCCTGACTCCAGAACCAGTGCACTTATCGTGGTAAAGAACCTGCCTGCCAGTCCAGGAGACATAAGAGGTGTGAGTTCGATCCCTGGGTCGGGAAGATCCCCAGGAGGAGGACATGGCAACCCAGTGCAGAGTTCTGGCCTGGAGAGTCCCATGGACGGGGGAGTCTGGCAGGCTACAGTCCATAGGGTCACAAAGGCTTGCCTGGTGCTGGTAAAGAACCCACCAACAGAGAAGACACTGGTTGGACTCCTGGGTGGGGAAGATCCCCTGGAGGCGGGCATGGCAACCCACTCCAGTGTTCTTGCCTGGAGAATCCCCATGGACAGTGGAGCCCAGTGGGCTGCAGTCCGTGGGATTACCAAGAGTCAGAAACCACTGAGTGGCTAAGCACAGCACACAAAGTGACTTAGCATGCATGCGTGTCTCCTTTGGAAAAGAAATGCGGACTCACGGCCTAGAAATCAAGCCAAGAAGGAAGAAACTACCTATCTCAGGGGTGCAGGCCCTGTGCTGAGAACAGACTCAAGCAACCCCGGAAGCCGACTCAAGTTCACAAACCCAGAGCTGAAAGGAAATCCAGCTCCAGGCCAAAGAAATGGGAGTGAATATCTAAAATTCCTCCCACAGCCCCAAACCCACCAATTTGGGATACTGTGCAAAGTAAGAATGAATTCTCTTCCAAGCCCTGAGAGGACTGGAGAGTGTACCTCTGCCGCTTTCCTCAGCCCTGCCTTCCTATCAACACTGTTATCTGCACTCCCAGAAGACAGCACAGCTTTGAAGGCACGTCTGGTTCCATTCATGGGGACTGAGATAAAGACCGTCAGTCTCCCTGCCCGGAACGGCTGGATGTCACTGTCAGAAACTCTGGACTATAACTCTGATTGCTAAAATAAATGATTAGGGAGCTTTCTCTCTCCTACTCTGAGCGCTCCATTAAGCAAATGAAATAGACGCATTCAGATACACTCCCTTTTCCCTTTCTGTCTTGTGATTAACTGCATAATAAAAACAATATTACGTGAATATAAATTTCAGAGAAGCCCATCCAAGTGACAAACCACACTAAAGACAATAATAAACAAAGGTCATAGAGTTTTAGGTGACCTTGGTGTCCTGTCTTGACCCTCCCCCAACCCCGTTCTGGCCCTTCTGGGGCACCTCGGCCACCCTTCTCCACATTCTGTGCCACAGTTTCAGCCCCCACTGGAGGCGGCAGGAAGACTAAGTTACATTCAGACACTGTGAATTCCGGGAGTTGGTGATGGACAGGGAGGCCTGGTGTGCTTCGATTCATGGGGTCGCAAAGAGTCGGACACGATTGAGCGACTGAACTGAACTGAGCTGAAGCCAGGCGATGGGGCTACGCTCCAGGAAGTTACAGTGAGGCTCTGCCTGAGACAGCCTTTGTCTAGAAATCACCTTGTGCTCTGATGGACACAGAGTCATGGCCCATTGGCCAGGGCACGTGGCTCTCCGATGCTTTCTGGTCCACTCCTGTCTCCTAAATCCTCCTGCCAGGCTCCTCTAGCCGTGGAATTCTCCAGGCAAGACTACTGGGATGAGTAGCCGTTCCCTTCTCCAAGGGATCTTCTTGACCCAGAGATCAAACCCAGTCTCCCACATTGTAGGCAGATTCCTCACCATCTGACCCACCAGGTAAGCCAACTCCTCTAGGCCTCTGAGAGCTGCCAAGCCCCCAGTCCTCGCTGGCAGGGTTAGCCTCTTGCCAGTTCTAGCCCTTGGGTTGGGCAAATTCCGTGACTCTAGCCTTGCCTTCCTGGGTCTTTGTTTCCTTCCTGCCCTCACCTGTGGTCAGTCCCTTATGTCGACATGGATCTTTACCTCCTCAGTCTACCTTGTAGGTAGAGAAGGAAATGGCAACCCACACCAGTGTTCTTGCCTGGAGAATCCCAGGGACAGAAGAGCCTGGTGGGCTGCTGTCTATGGGGTCGCACAGAGTCGGACACAACTGAAGCAACTTAGCAGCAGCAGCAGCTACCTCGTAGGAGGTGAGGGTGACGAGCAGCAGTATGATCTCCCAGCTCCCCAGATCCTTGGATCAAATGCTGTCCACAATTGCTTCCCCTTTCTTTGCCCATAAACCTCATACCCATCCCAGAGAATCTGCTTCTTCTTCTTAGTTATTGGAGAAAACACGCACACAGAAGCACTTAGAACTACCTCCACAGACTTACATACATAATCATATGGGCTTAAACATATACACACATATACAGTTGGCCCTTGAAAAACATGGATTTGAACTGCACAGGTCCACTTACATGCAGATTTAAAAAAAAAATACAGTGTGACATGGTAGCTGCATCAAATTTGTGTTTGTGGAACCGTGAATATGGAGGAACTGTGTGTACAGAGGCCCAACCATATGTTATACTCAAATTTGAAACTCTGCAGAAAGTCAGCACCCCTAACCCCCTCAGTGTTTAAGTTTGCATGCATATAGACTTACATACGTGGGTACATATGTGAAAACACATATACAAACACAGCCATGTACATAAGCTCACAGATTGACCCCAAATGTACACACACATGTGCCTTCCACATGTGTATTGTTGTTCAGTAGCTAAGTTGTATCTGACTCTTGCAACCCCATGGACTGCAGCACACCAAGCTTCCCTGTCCTCCTATCTCCCGGAGCTTGCTCAAACTCATGTCCATTGAGATGGGGATGCCATCCAACCATCTCATCCTCTGCTACCCCCTTTTCCTCTTGCCTTCAGTCTTTTCCAGTATCAGGATCTTTTCCAATGAGTCGGCGCTTCACATCATTTTAGTAATTAAAGAAAAAAAAGAAGATATGCTGCCTGTCTTATTTGTGTTTAGCACGGTGTCTGGAATAAGTGTTCCATGAATCTGCTTTCAACGAATGAATGAAGAGACACAGATCTAGCCCCTCTGAGGCCACATGAGTGACTAGAGAAAGTTACCCACTTTTCCAAAGACCAAGAGAGGATCCCTGGGCTGGAGGAGTCAGGCCTCTATCCCACGAGGCGTGGTTCTCCAGGTGGTATGGTAGGGAAGTGTCTTACCTGACTTTTCCCCTGCCCTTGCTGAGTTTTGGGTCTGGGTGGAGCCCAGGTTGGCACACCGCACTCATCCCTGATACAGTCTTTCTCTACCAGGATCTGTTTCCAGACCCTCGTACTACAGGAAATCTTATTTTGATATTTGCCCAGAGTGTTTCCTGTTTTTCTGTATTTCTCAAACTGCAACAGATTTCTCAGGAGCTGTGTCGTGCCTACCAGGCTGCCCTCCACCCCCCAACAATATGCCAACTCTGTGGAGCTGGGGGGGGGGCTTCTTCCCCACAAGATGTGCTGCCTGCCAGCCTTGCTAGTCACCAGGCTGTGAGTCACTAGGAAAAGGAGCCTCCACTGAGCATAGCTCTGGCCTCCTCCCTCCCCTCGAACCTCCACACCAGCCCTCTGGGCCTCCTGGCTTCTGGGCCACCAACCTCAGGTCTGGGAGTTTCTCTCCGTTCTCTCATTTAACCCTTATGGCTCTGTGTGATGAGAATTTGCGGTCCCATTTTGTAGACAACAAAACAGAGGCTTTAGGAAGCTGAAGTCTGTGTAGAAGTAGAGATGACATCTGCCTGGCCCTTTGCACCCTGTCAGGCTGAACCTGGGTTTCTCCTCTAGGTTGGTGTGTTTGCATCTGCCTAAATCATGGGCCAGGAAACAGGTGCTCATTCAGCTCAGCCAACCTGAGCCTCAATTTCCCCCCAGTGAGGCTGAGCTCTTCCTTCCTGGCCACCCTCCTGGGCTGGTGGTAAGCAGGCTGCCTGGCTCAGGTGCGCAGTCTGCAGGCTGCCCAGAGGGGCCTGGTCAGGGGGCCGCTGAACCGCAGCCTGGGCTCCTCTGGCCAGGCTCTGCAGGGGCCCCAGCGGGGTGTCCGTCACGCGCACAGAGGCTCGGGATAGGCTGGCCGGTCCCAGTGTTCTGAGACAAGCAAAGCTGAGACGCCATGGGGAAGCTGGTAGAGAGACGTCTGACTGTGACCTAAGCTGCCTGCGGGGGAGGCAGGAAGCCGGCAGAGGAGGGTGGATCCAGCGTGGCTCCTGCTCCCACCCAGGGGCTCTATCCAGACGGAACAGAGTGTGCAGAAGGAAGGAGTCCTCGGAGGCCGGCTCAGTTCTGTGAGTTCTCACATGGAGAAAGAGGCCTGGGGTAGAGGACAAGGAAGGGAGATGCTGGCTGGCACATTATTTGCTGGACTGTATGTCTCCGGAAACTCAAACAGGGGCTCTGAATCAACCTTAGAAGGGTCGGATGGGGTGGGAGATGGGAGGGAATTTCAAAAGCAAGGGGATGGCTGATTCAGGTTGAGGTTTGACAGAAAACCACAAAATTCTGTAAAGCAATTATCCTTCAATAACAAAATAAATTTAAAAACTTTTTTTAATTTTTAAAAAAGACAACATTATCGGTGAGGATCTCAGCTACCAGGGTAAGGGTCCAAGGAATGCTATCCAACTGTCCTTGTCCTTCTGGGCAGCCCCAGGGATTGGGGTAAAGTGACAGGAGTCAGTAGTGGAGAAGATTCCCTGAAAGGCTTTTCAAAAGTGAGAGCGTTTTTCTGGGGAAGGGGTGATGCACCTGCATCTTTCCCCGTGTTTATATCTTTATTTCCGTCACACTGGCTTGTTTCAAGTCCTCTGTTCCCCTTCCACCTTGTCTGGCTACTTTGACTTGTCCTTCAACTTCTTTGGCTTCTAAGTTAAGGCAGGCGTCCCACTCCCATGATACAGACATGAAACCTGTACTTTTTCATTGCACGGCTGGGACAAAAATGCCTTGACAGCTGGCAGCCCTCACCTCCAAGGTGGAAAGTCCTTTGCTTAGAAACGTGCCTTATGATTAGCTTCATGGAGAAGAAGAGGACCTCAGGGGATTTTCAGGAACTTATACAACACAGAGAGAAAAGCAAAACTGTTCTATATGAGATGAGAGAAATGTGTGATTTCTAAGAGGAGAAAACAATACAAGGAGAAGTCATACAGATGCTGAGAGGCTGGAAGCAACTCTGAGTCAGGTGTGGGCTTGGAAGGGTGAGTAGAGTCCCCAGGGCTGAGATGTCTGGAGTGTGGCCAATTCATGTTGGTGAATGGCAAAAGCCATCACAAAATTGTCAAGTACATATCCTCCAATCAAAATAAATAAATTAATTTTTTTAAAAAGAAAGAGGTGGCACTAGAGGTAAAGAACCTGCCTGTCAGTGCAGGAGACATAAGAGACGTCAGTTTGATCCCCGGGTTGGGAAGATCCCCTGGAGGAGGGCATGGCAACCCACTCCAGGATTCTTGCCTAAAAAATCCTAAGGACCACAGGGTCCCAAAGAGTTGAACATGACTGGAGCAACTGAGCATACACACACACATGCTCGATGTACAGCTTGCAGCTGTTTGGATTGCTTTCATAAAAATCCCTACTCTCATAACTCCTTCCTACCAAATCCACAGGTAGGTCTAACAACCCACACATTTTTTTATATAAGCACAGTTTTCTTCTTTATTTAGCTTTACTGAGGTATAATTGACAAAAAATATATAAGATCTTTAAAGTATACATCATAATGATTTGATATATGTATACATTACAAAAAGGATTCTCTCCCCACTGAGTTAATTAACACATTTATTATCTCACATAATTACTTTTTTCTCGTGTGGGTGAGAACATTTAAGTCTGCTCTCTTAGCAACTTTCAGCTACCCAGTACAGTATTATCAATTATAGTCACCATGTTATATGTTAGATCTTCAGACTGTGTTCATCTTTACCACTGGATGTTCATGCCCACCTCTCTTTATTCCTTCTGCCCTCCAATCCCTGAAGCCACCTCTCTGCTCTCTCTGTCTCTCTGTTCTGTAATCTTCTTTATCCATTCAGCCACTGATGGGCTCTTAGGTTGTTTCCATTTGTTGACCTTGATGAATAATGAAGATTACAGAACAGAGAGACAGAGAGAGCAGAGAGGTGGCTTCAGGGATTGGAGGGCAGAAGGAATAAAGAGAGGTGGGCATGAACATCCAGTGGTAAAAGATGTGTATAAGAGACAGAATGTATATATATAAATGTATATATATGTAAATGTATATAAATGTAAAATGTATATATATGTAAATGTATATAAATTTAAATGTATATGTATATGTGTCTATACACATACATATGTTTACAAATACATGTACAAATACATACATATACAAATACATATATATACAAATACATACATATACAAATGTATATATATGTAAATGTATATAAATGTTAAAAATATGTAAATGTATATAAATGTAAAATACAAATGTATATATTTGAATACTTAATGTTGTAATATTCATCCATCCATTCATCCATCCAATGAATAGTTTTAATAGTTGATGACCTGCTAAAAACAGGACACACACAACTCTGATACTTGTGAGTCTAGGAAGTAGAGGTAAACACTTAATACATCATAACACTGACATTTAATCACAATTACCATTATTGTAGACACAGTTTAACTGGGAGTGCCCACTGTCTAGATAGAATCAGCTCATATTCCTAAACCACTTTCTGCTTTCCCAGGATTCCTACTGGGGGAGGGGTGGGTACCATAGGTCCTCATGATCGGCTTTGGAGCCGAGTGCCTGCTTCCTCAGTTCATGGACCACCTCATTCTCTTTTGTGTGTTCTTGTTGTTTTACACTGTATCACCTGGACATAAAACTCATCCTCATCTTCAATTTCCAATAAAACTTTACTAATACTACAATAATTTGTTAATGAATATATAATATACACGTGTAAATTCTGACATGAAAGGCATAAGATGTGTAAAGGGGAGTGAATAAAAGGAAACAATTTTGTGTGCTATCAAAGTTAAATTACTATCAGATTAAAGTAGACTGTTATAAATACAAGATGTTTTAGCCAAACCTCAGGGGAGCCTGGTGGGCTGCCGTCTATGGGGTCGCACAGAGTCAGACATGACTGAAGCGACTTAGCAGCAGCGGCAGCAGCAGAGTAGCCACAAAGGAAAAGCCTATAGTAGATATGCAAAAGAGAAAGAAAAATGAGTCAAAGTGTACCATTATAGGAAATCGTCAAATCACAAAAGAAGACAGAAAGTGGGAAAGAAACTTCTTTACTAGAAATCTTACCAGAAAATCATTAACAAAATATCAATAGTAAGTTTATACCCGTCAATAATTACTTTAAATGTCAATGGACCAAAATCTCTAAAAGCCTATAGTAGATATGCAAAAGAGAAAGAAAAATGAGTCAAAGTGTACCATTATAGGAAATCGTCAAATCACAAAAGAAGACAGAAAGTGGGAAAGAAACTTCTTTACTAGAAATCTTACCAGAAAATCATTAACAAAATATCAATAGTAAGTTTATACCCGTCAATAATTACTTTAAATGTCAATGGACCAAAATCTCTAATCAAAAGACACAGAGTGACTGAATGGATTAAAAAACAGACCCAATTGTATATAATAGACTTCAGCTTTAAGATCATACACAGACTGAAAGTTAAAGAATAGAAAATGATATCCCATGCAAATAGAAGCTAAAAGAAAGCAGATATAGCTATATTCGGGGCATCCCTGGTGGCTCAGAGGTTAAAGTGTCTGCCTCCAATGCAGAACACTTGGGTTCGATCCCTGGGTTGGGAAGATCCCCTGGAGAAGGAAATGGTAACCCACTCCAGTATTCTTGCCCAGAGAATCCCGTGGATGGAGAAGCCTGGTAGGCTACAGTCCATGGGGTTGCAAAGAGTCAGATATGACTGAGCAACTTCACTATACTATACTATAGCTATATTCATATGTACAAGAAACTTTAAATCAAAAACTGTAAGAAGAGAAAGAGAAGACTGTTATATACTGATCAGGGAGTCAATTCACCAAATGATATAACATTTATAAATATTTATGTACCCAACACAAGAACATTTAAATATATAAAGCAAATAGTAACAGATATGAAGGGATAAACAGATAGTAATACAGTAATAGCAAGAGACTTTAATATCCTACTTTCAAAAACAGATCATCCAGACAAAAAATCAATAAGGAAATATTGAACTTAAACTTTATGTTAGACTAGATGGACCTAACAGATAAACACAGAACATTTCATCCAACAGCAGCAAAACACCAAACATGGAACGTTCTCCAGGGTAGATGATATGTTCAGCCATAAAACAAGTCTTAGTAAATTTAAAAAGACAAACCATATCAAGTACCTTTTCTAACCACAACAATGCTGCTGCTGCTAAGTCACTTCAGTCGTGTCCGACTCTGTGTGACCCCATAGACGGCAGCCCACCAGGCTCCCCCATCCCTGGGATTCTCCAGGCAAGAATACTGGAGTGGGTTGCCATTTCCTTCTCCAATGCATGAAAGAGAAAAGTGAAAGTGAAGTCACTCAGTCTGTCCGACTGTTAGTGACCCCATGGACTGCAGCCCACCAGGCTACTCCGTCCATTCGATTTTCCAGGCAATGAAACCAGAAATCAACTACAAGTAGAAAACTGGAAAATTCACAAATAAGTGAAGGTTAAACAACATTCTCCTGAACAAAAAATGTAAAAGAATAAATCAAAAGATAAGAAAATAAATGTCTCAAGACAAATGCATGTTGAAACACAACATACCATGACATAGAGGAAGCAATAAAATGAATTCTAAGAGTGAGGTTGATAGCAATAAATGCCTACATTAAGAAAAATACTCCCTGATGCTGGGAAAGATCGAAAGGAAAAGGAGAAGGGGGTGGCAGAGAATGGGATGGTTAGATAGCATCACTGACTCAATGAACATGAATTTGAGGAAACTCCGGGAGATAGTGAAGAACCAAGGAGCCTGGTGTGCCACAGTCCATGGTGTCACAGAGAGTCAGACATGACTTAGTGACTCAACAGCAACAGATCTCACATAAACAACCCAGATGTTTACCTCAAGGGCCTAGAAAAAGAACAAACTAGGCCCAAAGTTCATAGGGGGAGTGAAGTGAAAGTCTCTCAGTCATTTCCCATGGAATATACAGTCCATGAAGTCCTCCAAGCCAGAATACTGGAGTGGGTAGCCTTTCCCTTCTCCAGGGGATCTCCCCAACCCAGGGATCAAACCGGGGTCTGCTACATTGCAGTCAGATTCTCTACCAGCTGAGCTACCAGGGAAGCCCTTTTCATGGAAGAAAGCAAATAACAAAGATTGACATAGAAATCAATAAACAGAGATTAAAAGACAATATTAAAAATTAGTGAAACAGTTTTTTTGTAAAGGATAAGTAAAATAGACTTATTAGGAAAAATAGAAAAACTCAAATAAATCATATTAGAAATGAAAGAGGAGGCACAACTGATACCACACAATTAAAAAGGATCAAAGAAACTACTATAAACAATTACATACCAGCAAATTGGACAATATAGAAGAAATAGATAAATTCCTAGAAACATATTAACTGCCAAGACTAAATCGTGAAGAAGTGGAAATCTGAATAGACCAATTACTAGGAAGGAGATTGACTCAGAAGTAAAAAATTTCCTAACAGAGAAAAGTCCAGGGCCAGATGACTTCACTGGTGAATTCAGCCAAATGTTTAAAACAAGAACTAAAGCCAGTCCTTCTCAAATTCTTTCAAAAAAGAGAAGTATAGGGAGTACTTCCAAAATCATTTTATGAGACCAGCAGTACCCTACTATTAAAGGACTCTACAAGTTAAAGAAAATTACAGACCAATATTCCTGATAAACATAGATGTAAATATTCTCCAAAAACAAACAAACAAACCACAAACCAAATTCACTTATACAACAAAAGAATGCTACAGAGTGACCAAGCAGGATTTACTCCAAGGATGTGAGAATGGTTTAACATCAGCAAATTAATCAATGTGACACACTGCATGAACTGAATGAAAAATAAAAATCATACGACTGTCTCAATAGATGCAGAAGATGCACTTGACAAAATTCAGCATCTTTCATGATGAAGACTCTTAAGCACACTGTACAGAGGGAACATAACACAATAAAAGCTATACATGACAAGCCTGCAGCTAACATCATATTTGATACTGAAAATTTCCAAGTTTTTCCACTAAGATCAGGAACGAGACAAAAATACCTATCCTCACCGCTTTGACACAATATAATATTGGAAGGCCTAGCCAGAGTATTTGGGCAAGAAAAACAAATAAGAACATTCAAGTTGGAAAGGAAGAACTAAGACTGTCACTATTTGAAAACAATATAATACTATATATAGAAAACCCTAAGGACTTCACAAAAACAGTTAGAATTAATAAACAAATTCAGTTAAGCTGAAGGACATAAAGTGAAAGTGAAAGTCGTGTTATAGTCCATGGACTTCTCTAGGCCAGAATACTGGAGTAGGTAGCCATTCCCTTCTCCAGGGGATCTTCCCAACCCAGGGATTGAACCCAGGTCTCTCCCACAGTGCAGGCAGATTCTTTACCAACTGAGTTACCAGGAAAGGTCAAAATTGATAATCAAAGGAAGGATACAAAATTGATATACAAACTCTGTTGCATTTCTATACAAGAATAATGAACTATCAGAAGAAAAATTATGAAAACAGTCCTTTTATAATTGAACCAAATGGAATAAAATACCTTGGTAAAGTAAGCTGAACCAAGGAGGTGAAAGACCTGTGTACTAAAAACTGTAAGACATTTATGAAAGAAACTGAAAAAGACACAATTAGATGGAAGAAACATTCCACGCTCATGGGCTGGAGAAACAAATATTGTTAAAATGCCTATACCACCTAAAGCAACCCACTGATTTAATGCAATCCCTATAAAAATGTCAATGGCACTTTTCACAGAAATAGAAAAAGAATCTAAAATGTGTATGAAACCACAAAAATCTGGTTAGTCAGCCAGAGCAAACTCAATAAAGAACAACAGAACAAGAAACATCGCATTTCCTTATTTCCAATTATATTACAAAGCTATATAATCAAAACAGTATGGTATGGTCATAAAAAATATGGAGCAAATTAGAGATTCCATAAATAAACTAATGCATAAATGGTCAATTAACCTTTGACAAAGGAGCCAAAAATATATAATGGGGAAAAGATAATCTTTTCTATCAATGGTATTGGGAAACTGGATTGCCATACGCGAAAGAATAAAACCAAACATCTATCTTACATCATACACAAAAAATCAACTCAAAATGGATTAAAGACTTGAATGTAAGACCTGAAATTGCTGCTGCTGCTGCTAAGTCGCTTCTGTCGTGTCCGACTCTGTGCGACCCCACAGACGGCAGCCCATTGGGCTCCGCCATCCCTGGGATTCTCCAGGCAAGAACACTGGAGTGGGTTGCCATTTCCTTCTCAAATGCATGAAAGTGAAAAGTGAAAGTGAAGTCGCTCAGTCGTGTCTGACTCAGCGACCCCATGGACTGCAGCCTACCAGGCTCCTCCGTCCATGGGAGTTTCCAGGCAAGAGTACTGGAGTGGAATGCCATTGCCTTCTCTGAGACCTGAAACTACAAAACTTTTAACAGAAAAGTTAGGGTGTAAACTCAACTTTGGCCTTGACAGTGATTTTTTTAGATGTGACACCAAAATCATAGGCAACAAAAGCAAAAGTAAATAAGTATTACTACATCAAACTAAGACATTTCTACTCAGCAAAAGGAACAATCAACAAAATGAAAAGACAGCCTATTTAATGAGAGAAAGTATTTTCAAACTATATACATGATAAGGGGCTAATATCTAAAATATTGAAGTAACTTATACAACTCAATAACAACAACAAAAAATTAAAAATAGACAAAGGACCTGAATAGGCATTTTTACAAAGATGGCATACAAATGACCAACAGGTATATGAAAACGTACTCAATGTTATTAATAAGGGAAATGTAAATCAAAACCACAGTGAGATATCACTTTACACTTGTGAGAATGGTTGCTATCAGAAAAAGCATGAAATAGCATGTGCTGATGAGCATGTAGAGAAAAGAGAACTCTTGAATACTGTTGGAACATAAATTGCTGCCACTACGGAAAACAGTATGAATTTCTTCAAAAACTTAAAAATAGAACTAACATAGGATTCTGCAGTCTCACTTCTGGGTATTTATCAGAAGGAAATGAAAACAGGATCTCAAAGCAACATCTGTACTGCATGCTCAAAGCAGCATTATTCATCAAGGTCAACAAATGGAAACAACCTAAGAGCCCATCAGTGGCTGAATGGATAAAGAAGATTATAGAACAGAGAGACAGAGAGAGCAGAGAGGTGGCTTCAGGGATTGGAGGGCAGAAGGAATAAAGAGAGGTGGGCATGAACATCCAGTGGTAAAGATGAACACAGTCTGAAGATCTAACATATAACATGGTGACTATAATTGATAATACTGTACTGGGTAGCTGAAAGTTGCTAAGAGAGCAGACTTAAATGTTCTCACCCACACGAGAAAAAAGTAATTATGTGAGATAATAAATGTGTTAATTAACTCAGTGGGGAGAGAATCCTTTTTGTAATGTATACATATATCAAATCATTATGATGTATACTTTAAAGATCTTATATATTTTTTGTCAATTATACCTCAGTAAAGCTAAATAAAGAAGAAAACTGTGCTTATATAAAAAAATGTGTGGGTTGTTAGACCTACCTGTGGATTTGGTAGGAAGGAGTTATGAGAGTAGGGATTTTTATGAAAGCAATCCAAACAGCTGCAAGCTGTACATCGAGCATGTGTGTGTGTATGCTCAGTTGCTCCAGTCATGTTCAACTCTTTGGGACCCTGTGGTCCTTAGGATTTTTTAGGCAAGAATCCTGGAGTGGGTTGCCATGCCCTCCTCCAGGGGATCTTCCCAACCCGGGGATCAAACTGACGTCTCTTATGTCTCCTGCACTGACAGGCAGGTTCTTTACCTCTAGTGCCACCTCTTTCTTTTTAAAAAAATTAATTTATTTATTTTGATTGGAGGATATGTACTTGACAATTTTGTGATGGCTTTTGCCATTCACCAACATGAATTGGCCACACTCCAGACATCTCAGCCCTGGGGACTCTACTCACCCTTCCAAGCCCACACCTGACTCAGAGTTGCTTCCAGCCTCTCAGCATCTGTATGACTTCTCCTTGTATTGTTTTCTCCTCTTAGAAATCACACATTTCTCTCATCTCATACAGAACAGTTTTGCTTTTCTCTCTGTGTTGTATAAGTTCCTGAAAATCCCCTGAGGTCCTCTTCTTCTCCCTGAAGCTAATCATAAGGCACATTTCTAAGCAAAGGACTTTCCACCTTGGAGGTGAGGGCTGCCAGCTGTCAAGGCATTTTTGTCCCAGCCGTGCAATGAAAAAGTACAGGTTTCATGTCTGTATCATGGGAGTGGGACGCCTGCCTTAACTTAGAAGCCAAAGAAGTTGAAGGACAAGTCAAAGTAGCCAGACAAGGTGGAAGGGGAACAGAGGACTTGAAACAAGCCAGTGTGACGGAAATAAAGATATAAACACGGGGAAAGATGCAGGTGCATCACCCCTTCCCCAGAAAAACGCTCTCACTTTTGAAAAGCCTTTCAGGGAATCTTCTCCACTACTGACTCCTGTCACTTTACCCCAATCCCTGGGGCTGCCCAGAAGGATAAGGACAGTTGGATAGCATTCCNGGAGTGGGACGCCTGCCTTAACTTAGAAGCCAAAGAAGTTGAAGGACAAGTCAAAGTAGCCAGACAAGGTGGAAGGGGAACAGAGGACTTGAAACAAGCCAGTGTGACGGAAATAAAGATATAAACACGGGGAAAGATGCAGGGGCATCACCCCTTCCCCAGAAAAACGCTCTCACTTTTGAAAAGCCTTTCAGGGAATCTTCTCCACTACTGACTCCTGTCACTTTACCCCAATCCCTGGGGCTGCCCAGAAGGACAAGGACAGTTGGATAGCATTCCTTGGACCCTTACCCTGGTAGCTGAGATCCTCACCGATAATGTTGTCTTTTTTAAAAATTAAAAAAAGTTTTTAAATTTATTTTGTTATTGAAGGATAATTGCTTTACAGAATTTTGTGGTTTTCTGTCAAACCTCAACCTGAATCAGCCATCCCCTTGCTTTTGAAATTCCCTCCCATCTCCCACCCCATCCGACCCTTCTAAGGTTGATTCAGAGCCCCTGTTTGAGTTTCCGGAGACATACAGTCCAGCAAATAATGTGCCAGCCAGCATCTCCCTTCCTTGTCCTCTACCCCAGGCCTCTTTCTCCATGTGAGAACTCACAGAACTGAGCCGGCCTCCGAGGACTCCTTCCTTCTGCACACTCTGTTCCGTCTGGATAGAGCCCCTGGGTGGGAGCAGGAGCCACGCTGGATCCACCCTCCTCTGCCGGCTTCCTGCCTCCCCCGCAGGCAGCTTAGGTCACAGTCAGACGTCTCTCTACCAGCTTCCCCATGGCGTCTCAGCTTTGCTTGTCTCAGAACACTGGGACCGGCCAGCCTATCCCGAGCCTCTGTGCGCGTGACGGACACCCCGCTGGGGCCCCTGCAGAGCCTGGCCAGAGGAGCCCAGGCTGCGGTTCAGCGGCCCCCTGACCAGGCCCCTCTGGGCAGCCTGCAGACTGCGCACCTGAGCCAGGCAGCCTGCTTACCACCAGCCCAGGAGGGTGGCCAGGAAGGAAGAGCTCAGCCTCACTGGGGGGAAATTGAGGCTCAGGTTGGCTGAGCTGAATGAGCACCTGTTTCCTGGCCCATGATTTAGGCAGATGCAAACACACCAACCTAGAGGAGAAACCCAGGTTCAGCCTGACAGGGTGCAAAGGGCCAGGCAGATGTCATCTCTACTTCTACACAGACTTCAGCTTCCTGAAGCCTCTGTTTTGTTGTCTACAAAATGGGACCGCAAATTCTCATCACACAGAGCCATAAGGGTTAAATGAGAGAACGGAGAGAAACTCCCAGACCTGAGGTTGGTGGCCCAGAAGCCAGGAGGCCCAGAGGGCTGGTGTGGAGGTTCGAGGGGAGGGAGGAGGCCAGAGCTATGCTCAGTGGAGGCTCCTTTTCCTAGTGACTCACAGCCTGGTGACTAGCAAGGCTGGCAGGCAGCACATCTTGTGGGGAAGAAGCCCCCCCCCCAGCTCCACAGAGTTGGCATATTGTTGGGGGGTGGAGGGCAGCCTGGTAGGCACGACACAGCTCCTGAGAAATCTGTTGCAGTTTGAGAAATACAGAAAAACAGGAAACACTCTGGGCAAATATCAAAATAAGATTTCCTGTAGTACGAGGGTCTGGAAACAGATCCTGGTAGAGAAAGACTGTATCAGGGATGAGTGCGGTGTACCAACCTGGGCTCCACCCAGACCCAAAACTCAGCAAGGGCAGGGGAAAAGTCAGGTAAGACACTTCCCTACCATACCACCTGGAGAACCACGCCTCGTGGGATAGAGGCCTGACTCCTCCAGCCCAGGGATCCTCTCTTGGTCTTTGGAAAAGTGGGTAACTTTTTCTAGTCACTCATGTGGCCTCAGAGGGGCTAGATCTGTGTCTCTTCATTCATTCGTTGAAAGCAGATTCATGGAACACTTATTCCAGACACCGTGCTAAACACAAATAAGACAGGCAGCATATCTTCTTTTTTTTTTTTTAATTACTAAAATGATGTGAAGCGCCGACTCATTGGAAAAGATCCTGATACTGGAAAAGACTGAAGGCAAGAGGAAAAGGGGGTAGCAGAGGATGAGATGGTTGGATGGCATCCCCATCTCAATGGACATGAGTTTGAGCAAGCTCCGGGAGATAGGAGGACAGGGAAGCTTGGTGTGCTGCAGTCCATGGGGTTGCAAGAGTCAGATACAACTTAGCTACTGAACAACAAAGCACATGTGGAAGGCATATGTGTGTGTACATTTGGGGTCAATCTGTGAGCTTATGTACATGGCTGTGTTTGTATATGTGTTTTCACATATGTACCCACGTATGTAAGTCTATATGCATGCAAACTTAAACACTGAGGGGGTTAGGGGTGCTGACTTTCTGCAGAGTTTCAAATTTGAGTATAACATATGGTTGGGCCTCTGTACACACAGTTCCTCCATATTCACGGTTCCACAAACACAAATTTGATGCAGCTATCATGTCACACTGTATTTTTTTTTTAATCTGCATATAAGTGGACCTGTGCAGTTCAAATCCATGTTTTTCAAGGGCCAACTGTATATGTGTGTATATGTTTAAGCCCATATGATTATGTACGTAAGTCTGTGGAGTAGTTCTAAGTGCTTCTGTGTGCGTTTTTCTCCAATAACTAAGAAGAAGAAGCAAATTCTCTGGGATGGGTATGAGGTTTATGGGCAAAGAAAGGGGAAGCAATTGTGGAGAGCATTTGATCCAAGGATCTGGGGAGCTGGGAGATCATACTGCTGCTCATCACCCTCACCTCCTACGAGGTAGCTGCTGCTGCTGCTAAGTTGCTTCAGTTGTGTCCGACTCTGTGCGACCCCATAGACAGCAGCCCACCAGGCTCTTCTGTCCCTGGGATTCTCCAGGCAAGAACACTGTTCAAATCCATGTTTTTCAAGGGCCAACTGTATATGTGTGTATATGTTTAAGCCCATATGATTATGTATGTAAGTCTGTGGAGGTAGTTCTAAGTGCTTCTGTGTGCGTGTTTTCTCCAATAACTAAGAAGAAGAAGCAGATTCTCTGGGATGGGTATGAGGTTTATGGGCAAAGAAAGGGGAAGCAATTGTGGACAGCATTTGATCCAAGGATCTGGGGAGCTGGGAGATCATACTGCTGCTCGTCACCCTCACCTCCTACGAGGTAGCTGCTGCTGCTGCTAAGTTGCTTCAGTTGTGTCCGACTCTGTGCGACCCCATAGACAGCAGCCCACCAGGCTCTTCTGTCCCTGGGATTCTCCAGGCAAGAACACTGGTGTGGGTTGCCATTTCCTTCTCTACCTACAAGGTAGACTGAGGAGGTAAAGATCCATGTCGACATAAGGGACTGACCACAGGTGAGGGCAGGAAGGAAACAAAGACCCAGGAAGGCAAGGCTAGAGTCACGGAATTTGCCCAACCCAAGGGCTAGAACTGGCAAGAGGCTAACCCTGCCAGCGAGGACTGGGGGCTTGGCAGCTCTCAGAGGCCTAGAGGAGTTGGCTTACCTGGTTGGGCAGGAAGGAAACAAAGACCCAGGAAGGCAAGGCTAGAGTCACGGAATTTGCCCAACCCAAGGGCTAGAACTGGCAAGAGGCTAACCCTGCCAGCGAGGACTGGGGGCTTGGCAGCTCTCAGAGGCCTAGAGGAGTTGGCTTACCTGGTGGGTCAGATGGTGAAGAATCTGCCTGCAATGTGGGAGACCTGGGTTTGATATCTGGGTCAAGAAGATCCCTTGGAGAAGGGAATGGCTACTCATCCCAGTAGTCTTGCCTGGAGAATTCCACGGATAGAGGAGCCTGGCAGGAGGATTTAGGAGACAGGAGTGGACCAGAAAGCATCGGAGAGCCACGTGCCCTTGTGAGGGTAGGAAGGAAACAAGGACCCAGGAAGGCAAGGCTAGAGTCACGGAATTTGCCCAACCCAAGGGCTAGAACTGGCAAGAGGCTAACCCTGCCAGCGAGGACTGGGGGCTTGGCAGCTCTCAGAGGCCTAGAGGAGTTGGCTTTCCTGGTGGGTCAGATGGTGAGGAATCTGCCTACAATGTGGGAGACTGGGTTTGATCTCTGGGTCAAGAAGATCCCTTGGAGAAGGGAACGGCTACTCATCCCAGTAGTCTTGCCTGGAGAATTCCACGGCTAGAGGAGCCTGGCAGGAGGATTTAGGAGACAGGAGTGGACCAGAAAGCATCGGAGAGCCACGTGCCCTGGCCAATGGGCCATGACTCTGTGTCCATCAGAGCACAAGGTGATTTCTAGACAAAGGCTGTCTCAGGCAGAGCCTCACTGTAACTTCCTGGAGCGTAGCCCCATCGCCTGGCTTCAGCTCAGTTCAGTTCAGTCGCTCAATCGTGTCCGACTCTTTGCGACCCCATGAATCGAAGCACACCAGGCCTCCCTGTCCATCACCAACTCCCGGAGTTCACAGTGTCTGAATGTAACTTAGTCTTCCTGCCGCCTCCAGTGGGGGCTGAAACTGTGGCACAGGATGTGGAGAAGGGTGGCCGAGGTGCCCCAGAAGGGCCAGAACGGGGTTGGGGGAGGGTCAAGACAGGACACCAAGGTCACCTAAAACTCTATGACCTTTGTTTATTATTGTCTTTAGTGTGGTTTGTCACTTGGATGGGCTTCTCTGAAATTTATATTCACGTAATATTGTTTTTATTATGCAGTTAATCACAAGACAGAAAGGGAAAAGGGAGTGTATCTGAATGCGTCTATTTCATTTGCTTAATGGAGCGCTCAGAGTAGGAGAGAGAAAGCTCCCTAATCATTTATTTTAGCAATCAGAGTTATAGTCCAGAGTTTCTGACAGTGACATCCAGCCGTTCCGGGCAGGGAGACTGACGGTCTTTATCTCAGTCCCCATGAATGGAACCAGACGTGCCTTCAAAGCTGTGCTGTCTTCTGGGAGTGCAGATAACAGTGTTGATAGGAAGGCAGGGCTGAGGAAAGCGGCAGAGGTACACTCTCCAGTCCTCTCAGGGCTTGGAAGAGAATTCATTCTTACTTTGCACAGTATCCCAAATTGGTGGGTTTGGGGCTGTGGGAGGAATTTTAGATATTCACTCCCATTTCTTTGGCCTGGAGCTGGATTTCCTTTCAGCTCTGGGTTTGTGAACTTGAGTCGGCTTCCGGGGTTGCTTGAGTCTGTTCTCAGCACAGGGCCTGCACCCCTGAGATAGGTAGTTTCTTCCTTCTTGGCTTGATTTCTAGGCCGTGAGTCCGCATTTCTTTTCCAAAGGAGACACGCATGCATGCTAAGTCACTTTGTGTGCTGTGCTTAGCCACTCAGTGGTTTCTGACTCTTGGTAATCCCACGGACTGCAGCCCACTGGGCTCCACTGTCCATGGGGATTCTCCAGGCAAGAACACTGGAGTGGGTTGCCATGCCCGCCTCCAGGGGATCTTCCCCACCCAGGAGTCCAACCAGTGTCTTCTCTGTTGGTGGGTTCTTTACCAGCACCAGGCAAGCCTTTGTGACCCTATGGACTGTAGCCTGCCAGACTCCCCCGTCCATGGGACTCTCCAGGCCAGAACTCTGCACTGGGTTGCCATGTCCTCCTCCTGGGGATCTTCCCGACCCAGGGATCGAACTCACACCTCTTATGTCTCCTGGACTGGCAGGCAGGTTCTTTACCACGATAAGTGCACTGGTTCTGGAGTCAGGCTAATCGGGCTCAGTTCCGATACTGAGCCCCTAGTGGGTGGAGTCTTGGACAAGTTACTGGGAATCTCAGCTGCTGATACCACAAGGCAGTACCCCCTAGTGATAAAAGGAGTGACCTCCAGAGCAGACCTCCAGTGTGTACTTGCTCGGTTACCTTGAGCGGGTTATTAATCTCCATGTCCCAGCTTCCTCATCCACAAAACGGAAAGTATGAAAGTACTTATCTCATCAGATTATTATGAGGACTGAGTGAATAAACATATACGTATACAAACACATACATGCCAATACACATAAATAGCTCAGAACAGCGCACTTAGTATTTGATCGTATTTATTTGACTATGTCTGTAAAATGGAGATTAGGGAGGTACCCACGTCTCCTGGTTGTTATGAAGATGCCGTGAGGCTGTGCTTATAAGATGATTTGCTTACTACCTGGCAGACAGTAAGTTCTCCATAAATGCAAGCGGTTGTTGCTAATGAAATCAGCCAGGACGCCACAGCCGCCGCGGGCTGAGGGCCCAGACAGCAAGACGGTTCCGGCCAGACGGGCCCACCCACCCATCGCCTCTCCGAACGGGAGGAGGTCTGAGCGGGCTGAGCCTCCTGACAGGAGCGAGGCTGCTGCAGAGACACAGCTCAGCTCAGAGGCCGCCAAGCGTCCCCTCTCTTATCGACCCAGGGAGGCGGCAGACCGAGGGGGCCGATTCCTTCAAGGAAGAAAGATGCCTGCGCCTCCGAATTCCCGCCGGGGCGCAGACGGAGGAGGAGTGGGCCAGCGTGGGCTAGGGGCCAGGGAGAGGACAAGGCGGGAGTGTGGGGTGGGGCGGCGAGCAGAGAGCTGGCTGCTCCTGCCGAGGGAAGCGCGCGCTGTTTGCGCGTCCGCTGTTTGCGCGTCTGCAGCCGCTGGAGGTCCACCTGGCGCCCGCAAAGGCATCGTGAGCTCTGCACGATGCCTTTGCATCCCTAGTCCGGAGGAGACCAGCGTTCAAAAAGGACTCTGGTAGCGCCCAGTGCCAGGCCGAGGGCGCCCTGTAGGTTCTGGGGTTGACAGTCGGCTCCCCCCACCCCTTCTGCCAGGCGAGGAGCTTTTCGCTCATTCTTCGGAGGATATCAGCCCAGCAGGCCTGAGTGGACTGGACACAGAGGGGACGAGCATGGACGCTTAAACCCAGCGGTCCCAGCACAGGGAAGGCGCCAGGGGAGCTCTGTCTTGTGCAGCCGGTATCAGCGAGCCCCCGACCCAGTCCTGGGCGTGCGTCTCCCCTATGACCTCGGGTCTGTCCTCGCCCCACAGGACTTGGCCTGAGAGCAAAGTCACCGCTTCCTGCTCAAGGACCCGTCCCATGTCAAGCTTGCTGTGTTCTTTATCAAATGGTAGTAGTAATGAACTGCCACTTAGGCGACAGGAGGAGCCGGACTGTCCTGGACAGTTTCTGTGGCGGGCTCTGCATTCATACTGACCTGATTCTACTGCTTATTGACTTGATTTCTAAAACCTCTGTTGCCTCACCTACTAAATGGGGGACATCCCACTGCGAGGGATTGTTGTCCTGAGGATAAATGAGATATACAGGGGTGAGAGGCATAGCAGTGTTGGGCACCTGGATACCCATCAAGGTGGGACTAGCGGCCCCTTGCTGGGGAGTGTGGGTGGCAGTGAGCCCTCCTGCTCCTGGTCTGCCTCGGCTGCACAGAGCTGCTCTGGCTAAGGTCATGCCTTTCCCGAGGAAGCCTTGGAAGCCTCGGCACAACACACATGCCGCCGAGATTGGGAGATAAACCCAGAAAGACCCAAGGGCCAGCCAAATCCATAAAAGTTTTAGGGGTGCAGTACTTAGATAGCTCCGTCCAAGTCAAGGACAAATGACTGAATCTCCAACCTCCTATCACAGTCATGGACGTAAGACACCTGCTGAGTCTCTCTGGGTTCCGGAAGCAGCACATTCCAAACCTGGGGACCCTGCTCTACCCCGTCAATCAGATGACATGGAGAGCTGCCAGCTTCAAGAGAGGCCCAGGGCAGGAAAGGGCTCTGTGACTGGTACCCAGAAGTCTTCTGTGTAGGCGGTATCAGTGATAGGAAAAGATGCCATGTGCAGTTTATGGTGAGTTTAACTTAGGCCCCCGGGGTTTTGGAGCATATGCCTTATGAAGTGTGAGGTCTGTAGACACAGGATACTTGATCGAGAGATGACAAGGGATGATGTGGCTGAAACTGTTTCAGCTTGTCTGTGATCAGGTCAGGCAAGCATGACAATTATCCACAGTAAGATGGAAGGGGAGAATCCAGGATTGAGGATAAGCAGGGCCAGGGGGCACAAGCAATCTGCGTAAACATCAGCCCAGACCCCCACAGCCCCCACTGCTGTGGCACCAGAGTCCCTCCCTCAGCTTATACCTGTGACCCCATGGGGGGAATCTTGTGAGACTCACTAAGGAGGAAAAAGCCTGAGTTGGGTTTGTGCAGGGTACGCCCTGTAGCTAAGCGCTAGTGGCCTTATAGGAAAGTCGCCTTTGGCTTCCAGGAAAATGGAGTAGAGATAATTTTCCCTATTCCTTCCATTAAGCATAACTAAACACCTGGACAATAGATATAAAACAAACAGGAGAGGGCTCTGAGAGATGGAGACAAGAAGGAGACCAGGTAGGGGTCTTGGAATGTGAGGAATAACACAGATGTGAGGGAAATAGGTTTCTTTGGGCCTTTCCTTTGCCTTTTATATCCCAGACTTGGAAGTGAAGAAGTTAGGAGGCTGGAATACCAGTAAGTACTGAGAAGATAGCCCCCAAAAGACTTGTTCTCTCCAGCCAAAGGACCAGGAAAAGGAAAGTCTAGCAAGAAAGAAAACTTTAGACAGTCATCTCTTTACTCCAGCCAGACATAGGATAAACCGTGGCCCTACCCCCACCCCACCAGCAAAGGCTGACTGGGGACCCTGTTCTTCCACCCTCACCAGGCTGTCATTGGGTGGGGGCCCTAATGCCTCTGCTGCATGGTGTCAGAGAAGGTCCAATAGAGAGACGGGCATTTTACACCCCCACCCAACCTTACCTTGCTTTATCGTCAGTGGGGAGCACTTGGGAGCCGTATTTGCATCCCCACCTGATTGTAATAAGGGGCGTCTCTCCGCCAAGTGGGTAATGTCAGAGGAGGTCCACTGGAGTGACCACTCAGAGGTAATGTGGTGGGGGCTCTAATGCCTCTGCTGCATGGTGTCAGAGAAGGTCCAATAGAGAGACGGGCATTTTACACCCCCACCCAACCTTACCTTGCTTTATCGTCAGTGGGGAGCACTTGGGAGCCGTATTTGCATCCCCACCTGATTGTAATAAGGGGCGTCTCTCCGCCAAGTGGGTAATGTCAGAGGAGGTCCACTGGAGTGACCACTCAGAGGTAATGAGGCGCCCCCCCAGCCCAGTGGTGTCGAGGAGGCCTCCTGGGAGCCTGAACTCTGATCCTTCCCCCACAGAAATGAGGATTTTATCCATAGGGTGTCAGGATACCTCACATCTGGCAGTGGGGCAGCACCAACCCTTCCCCTATCAAAACTGTGTCAGAGGAAGTCCACTAAAACAAGATTTAAATAAGACCCAAAGTCTCTTCACATGCCCCAAATGTCCAGGTTTAAGTAAAAATAAAAGACATACACATCGGAAAGGAAAAAATAAAACCCCCTATTTGCAGGTAACATGACTGTTTATACAGAAAATCCCAAGGACTCTACAAAAACCTCCCAGAACTACTAAATGTGTTCAACAGAGTCCCGATATAAAAGAAAATATGCAAAGCATAATTTTATTCTATACATTAGTAAAGACTTCTGTGGACACTAAAATTTAAAAAATAACAATACTATTTACAACTGTTCAAAAAATGAAATGTTTGAGTAATTGAACAAAACGTGCATAGCACTCGTATGCTGAAAAATGTAAAATACTGACAAACTAAAACAAGGAAGATGTAAATAAATGAAGACTCATTCCATGTTGACAGATTGGAAGACTCAATATAGTAGCCGACATAGAAATGCATCATAACAGTATCAGCACAGCTTCTTTTGCGGTCTCTCTCCTTGGCTCGCAGGCCTTCTTGCTGTGACCTCACATGATCCTCTCTGTGCAAGCGTATACCAGGTACTTCTTTGAGTGCTGAGATATCCTTTTCTTGTAAGGACATGAGTCAGGACACAAGTCAGATTGGATTAGGGCCCACCCATATGACCCCACTTGACCTTAATCATCTTTAAGACCCTGTCTGCAAATGCAGTCACACTCTGAGGACTAGGAGTCAGGACTTCAACATACGAATTTGGTGGGTTGAGGGGATAAAATTCAGCCTGTAATAGTCTCTTTTTTTATATTTTATTACTTTTTTCTTTTTTGAACTTTTTATTTTGTATTGGGATATAGCAGATTAAAAATGTTGTGATAGTTTCAGGTGAACAGTGAAGGGACTCAGCCATACATATTCAGTTCAGTTCAGTCCCTCAGTCGTGTCCGACTCTTTGCGACCCCATGAATCATAGCACGCCAGGCCTCCCTGTCCATCACCATCTCCCAGAGTTCACTCAGACTCACGTCCATCGAGTCCGTGATGCCATCCAGCCATCTCATCCTCGGTCGTCCCCTTCTCCTCCCG
>SJYX01009779.1:32509-82347 GCA_006410675.1 Oreotragus oreotragus
ATGGGCTCGATAAAGGATAGAAATGGTATGGACCTAACAGAAGCAGAAGATATTAAGAAGAGGTGGCAAGAATACACAGAAGAACTGTACAGAAAAGATCTTCACGACCCAGATACTCATGAGGATGTGATCACTAATCTAGAGCCAGACATCTTGGAATGTGAAATCAAGTGGGCCTTAGAAAGCATCACTAAGAAGAAAGCTAGTGGAGGTGATGGAATTCCCGTTGAGCTGTTTCAAATCCTGGAAGATGATGCTGTGAAAATGCTGCACTCAATATGCCAGCAAATTTGGAAAACTCAGCAGTGGCCGCAGGACTGGAAAAGGTCAGTTTTCATTCCAATTCCAAAGAAAGGCAATGCCAAAGAATGCTCAAACTACCGCACAATTGCACTCATCTCACACGCTAGTAAAGCCATACATATACGTGTATCTATTCTCCCCCAGGCAATGGCATCCCACTCCAGTACTCTTGCCTGGCAAATCCCATGGACGGAGTTGTCTGGTGGGTTTGCAGTCCATGGGGTCGCTAAGAGTCGGACACCACTGAGTGACTTCCCTTTCACTTTTCACTCTCACACGTTGGAGAAGGAAATGGCAACCCACTCCAGTGTTCTTGCCTGGAGAGTCCCAGGGACGGGGGAGCCTGGTGGGCTGCCGTCTATGGGGTCGCACAGAGTCGGACACGACTGAAGTGACTTAGCAGCAGCAGCATTCTCCTGCAAACTCACCTCCCATTCAGGCTGAACGCTGAACTGAGCAGAGTTCTTGGTGCTATCCAGTAGGTTCTTGTTAGTCATCTGTTTTAAATACAGCAGTGTGTACATGCCCATCCCAGACTCTATAGTCTCTCTAACCTGGCGTGGGCAGCTTGCTGTAGTCTGGCTTTTCCCAGTTCCCCAGCCCCTCCTCTCATCTCGGCCTTCACGCCCTCTGTCTCACTCTCACCCAGACACCTTTGGTTCTTCCAGTGCCTCCTGAGGGCTCTTACCTCCAAGTGTTTGTGTATTTTGTCCCCCTCTTCAGCACACTCTCCATTCCCCAGCATAAACACTCTCTACCCCCAATTCACCAGCCTACTCCTCCTCATCCTTCAGACACCAACTTGCATACCGCCCCCCACCCTGCGTCAGTACCTCTTCCCTGATCCCCAGCCTGCGTTTCTAGGCATCCCCACCCCAGTACCCTCGGCACTCACAGGCTCCGGTAACTGCTGGCTCACCCCTCCATCTCCCTCTCCAGACTGAGGTCTGTGGAGTCAGAAGCCATCGCTGACTCAGTGACTGCTATACTCCCAGAGCTAACAGAGTGTCTGGCATAGAATAAATACTCGGTATTTGTTGAGTAACAAACAAGGAATTGGAGCATGGGGTTAAAGGATTTGTGAGGCTGGCTTCGTGTCCTACTTTCACAGGTCTCCTGCCTCCGTCGCCTGAGGGAGACGAGGTCTTTTCCCCGGGCGTGCCTGGGATGCATGGCTGGGAGTCCTGCCCGTCTCTGCAGGGGGCTCTAGATCTGTTTGAGTATCCAACCATACGCAGCCATGCAAGGGTACATCTATTTCACTAGTGTTTACGGTATAATGCGAATGCAAATTATGTGATTGTGGGTACCGGCTTTCATCATCTTCAGCTAACCTGACTCTATTTAAAGTGTATTCTGTTGCTTGTTTCACCCTCTTTCTAATCAGCAGGCTCTTCTAGACCTTTGAGGTCCCTACCCAACCTTGCCCATTCACTCTTCATTCTCCCTGAATGTTTCCTGCTCAGTCAGAGGTGTATTTTTCTCCTTCCGTGTCCCAGGACTCTATGTGTGTATGTGTGTGTGTGTGTGGTAGGGAGAAATATTTTCTGAATTCTGCGTAAACATCTTAGGCTTTGGTTTGAAACTGCTCTCCACAAAGCCACGGAAATTTCCTCCGCAGTCTCCATTTGATTTTGCCCCAAACCCTTGTCTCACTAGAGTCCTGTCTGTTCTGAGCCCCCAAAACTCTCATAAATTCATCTGAACTGAGCCTCTGGTTCACAGTGTGGCATGCTCATGTAGCTGGGTTCGGATTTCACCTCCTCTACTGGCCCCTTTTAATCAAGTAACTAAGACTCTCTACACCCCACTTTCCTTATATGTAAAGCAGGTTTAAAAATGATGCCTGTCTCCTGAAGCCTAAATGAGGTGGCAAATTACCTTTTGATAATGTTAGCTTTTTGCTGGGTTGAGTCAGCCTTCTTACCTCCTCCCTTTTTTCTTTGGGGTCTAGAGTCATGAGACTCAGGTTTTGGACTCAGCTCTTCCACTTTACTGGCTTTGTGACCTTGGGCAAGTCTCTTCACCTTTCTGATCCTTAATCTCGTGAGTCTGAAAGGCGCAGAGACTCTGTCTTGGAGGGCTGTTGTGGAGGTGAGAGATCATCTGCTGTGGAAGCTCTTTCTCCACATGGTTGCCATGCAAACAGCATTCAGGTGATGGTGCAAGATCCAGGAACTTGCCCATGGTCTCACAACGGCCCCTGTCAGCATCCTGACTGGCTGTGGCATAACAGCTCACAGCTGCTGTGCACGTCCATGGACTAAACTCTGGTTCTTTTCCCATCAGCTTCCCTGAGTCTGTTTTTGTGACTCTGCTTCCATTTTTTTCTTACAATATTGATTTGCTTAAGAGTCCCTATCCTCCCAACCAATAGGTAGGTGAACACATATACACACAAACATACACATACACACAGGGTCTGGGGATCTCCATCAGTCTGCAGGGACTGGGGGGAGGAGGTTTGGGAGGTCTTTATATGAATCTGGAATCTTGGTTGGACTTATTGTTTCTCAGTGGTTATGTTTGGGCTAGGGTAGCACCAATATCATCATAATTTTATACAAAAATGAAATTTTGGATCTTTGGAATCTGTAATTTGACTTCTTTATTAAAGAGGGCAGGAATCCAGGATAGAAGGGAAAGTCTGGTCTAAGACCATATGCTTGAGTTTTCACAGGTCTGGGTACCTTCCTTAGGTTGGGTTCTTCAGAAGCAGATCCTGGAATAAGGATTCTTTGTAAATGATTTATAAAGGAAAGGCTTCCAGGGGGAACTGGAAGGGAAGGAGGGAAGACAGAAAAGCTAACAAGTGTACAATATCAGGCAGAGTTCATGGACACTGTTGTCCACGATCCTGCAGGGAATCTCTGGGATGTAAATGATGTCTCAGAGTTTGTCAGGATCAGGGACAGGAGGGCTGAGTATACACCCACCAGTCAATGGCTAAGGGTCAGCAAAGAGCAGGGGACAGTGGAGAGAACTAACCTGCAAGGCACTGCCTCTTGGATATCTGCACCTTTGGGCATGTAGCCACCAAGTGGGTTTCCTGGAGAGTCAGGGCTGGAGCCTTGAAGCAGAAGTCACAGAAAGCTGGGGAGGGGTGCATGGAAAAGGTAAGACGCTCCCTGGGCATTTGGTGAGCACTGAGAGTATTTCCCTTAGAATTTCACTCCTGTTCTGGGCGTTTTTCTTCCTTTTCCCCATCCTTTACCCCAGGCACCCGTTCTTTGGGAAACAGTTTGTCACTGACTCCTAAATTTGAATAGCCTAACCCCTAGCAACTCCCACCTGGTTGTAAACTCTCTTTTATGTATGATAACTCATGCACAAGAGTACTCAGAGCACAGTAGCCCAGAATTGGAAGTCAAACTACATAGTATTATAGATATAAATTACACCAATAGTACCATAGGTATAAATTGTATTCTCATCATGAAATATTGTAGAGCAATAGAAATAAACAGAAGCTTCACACTAATGAATGGATGAACTGCAAAGAAATGTTGAGTGTAAGAAACTACAGCACAAAAGCACATATGATTTTACTTATCTAAAGTTTAAGCAATAGGCAAACCAAAACTACAAAATTTAAAGTTGCTAAGAGGAGGATCATGTTCTACTTCTTGACCTGGGGAGTGTTTACAGTCAAGTTTGCTTTGTCATAAAGCATCAAGATGCATGTACCTGTTTTGTATACGTTCCTGATTGTGTGGTATACGTTCCATAACAAAAAAGTTAAAACATCTAGGAAACACTTTAAAAAAAAAAGTTTTAAATTCCTTCCCCCTTCTGCTTTCTTCCCACTTTTTCTATTATAGAACACTAAATAATAATGTAAAATTTTACTTCTAACAGTTTTTAAGTGCACAATTCAGTGGCATTAAATACATTCATAATGTGCAATTGCTACCACAATCCACTTCCAGAACTTTTTCATCATCCCAAATAGAAACTCTGTGCCCATTGAAGCATAACTCCATATTCCCTCTCCTTCCAGCCCTGGTGATATCTATTCTGTTTTCTGTCTCTATGAGTTTGCCTGTTCTCCTTACCCCATATAAGTGGAATCCTACAATATTTGTCTTTTTTGCCTTGATCATTTCACGGAGCATATCTTCTAGTTCATTTATGTCATAGCATATATCAGAATGTCATTGCTTTTTATGGCTGAATAATACTCCATTGTATGTACAGATCACATTTTGTTTGTCGGTGTTGACCTGTTTCTACACCTTGACTATTGTGAATAATGCTGCTGTGAACATGGCTGAATGAATATCTGTTTGGATTCCTGTTTTCAGTTCTTTTGGTTTATGCCTTTGAGTAGAATCGTTGAATCCCCTTCTGGTTTTAAGCTAAGGGAATGGGCCTCTCATTTTTGCAAGAATTTTTGCCTGAATTCCAGCCCATGGAAGGCCTGGGTGAGGCAAGGAAGCAACAGATGCTCCCAGTCAGTTACTCAGGACTGAGGAGGAGCATCCTTCAGGAGGTCAGGGTTCTTGGGTTTTGTGCCAGTTCCATTCATTGTATCCTAGATGCCCCCATTTCTATGGCCACTGACCCCACTATTAGATCGGCACAATGACTCTTATTGGTGGGAATGAAAATAAACAAGAACAAGTGGGAGATGCCAGACCTGAAAGAGATACCTTGGTGTCAGTAAAACACAAGGTGGGGAATGAGATGAAAAACATATTTGTACTGTAGCTCAATGGGCAAAGGACAGGAGGAGCCAATCAGGGGAGAAGGGAAAGGGCACAAAGTGTGGGAGGGCGAAGGTGCAGAGGGATGGCAGAGGGCGTATATAAAGAGGGTGGCATCCAAAGAAGTAGAAGAGGATGATGATGCTTCATCTCTAAGACAAAGACGGCGTGGGGCTTCCCTGGTGGTCTGGTGGTAAAGACTCCACCTGCCAATGCAGAGACATGGGTTTGATCCCTGGTCTGGAAAGATCCCACATGCCACGAAGCAGCTAAACCCTTGTACCACAGCTCCTGAGCCTACGCTCTAGAGCCTGGGAGCTGAAACTATTGAAGCCTGCACACCCAAGAAGCCACCACGATGAGAACCTCGCACACCACAAGAGAACCACTTGCTCACTGCAACTAGAGAAAGCCCAAGCACAGCAATGAAGACCCATCACAGCCAAATCAATATATATATATATATATATTTTGGCCACTGAATTCTGGAAGAAAATAGAACTCTCAGCAACTGGCATCCCACTTCATGGGGCCTGAAAACATGGACGCAGCCACATCGATAGAAACAGGAGCATTAAAATCAGTGAAACAGAACAGTCTTCAGCCTGGCCCTCCTGAAGCACATTCCCACCTAATATATTATTGACAAGGCTGACTTTTATCAAGACATTCTGGCCTGCTGTGTAATAAATGTGCATCGTCCCCTCTTTATCACCCATTACCTCATTAAAATAATTTTCTTAATTTCATTGTTAAAGTGATTAATAGGGCAAGTGTTAAAGGAAATTAATACTCAAAAGAAAAATAACTGTAGCCGAAAAAGAACTCCTTTGAATAGGTCTGGTGGTGAAGTTGGGGATTGGGTAGTTAATGAGCCTTAGAGAGTTAAATATAGAACAGTCCAGGAGATCTGCCAACTGGGAGAGCTGGAGGGGTGGAGCAGCAGGGAAGGTTCAAGGGGAGGGGAGAGAGTGGGTCCTCTGTGCCCACTCACAGTGAACTCCTGGCAGGGATGCCAGAGTGCTGCCTGCCACCTGCACGCTCCTGGGGCCTCTGCTCAGCCGCTGGCCGGGAGAGATGGAGGGGCCCTTGCCAAGTGCAGATCCTCTCCTCTGAGTTGTATGAGGGGATCAGCATCTTGTCCTTTCTTCCTGTGTCCGGCCACCAGGGTCCCCGAGTTCTTTGTGGCTTCTGCTCTGCTGAGCAGGCAGCTGGATCCACAGGGCAGACTGAGCGGGTGCCTCAGGGGCTGTTCATCCCCAGAGGTGACCAAGGGGCGGGCATCATGGTTCCCTTTGACAATTTTCTCACTCTTTCATAGGGCTTCCCTGATAGTCCAGTTGGTAAAGAATCCACCTGCAATACAGGAGACCCTCGTTCAGTTCCTGGGTCGGGAAGATCTGCTAGAGAAGGCTACCGACCCCAGTGTTCTTGGGTTTCCCTGGTGGCTCAGCTGGTAAAGAATCTGCCTGCAGTGCAGGAGACCTGGGTTAGATCCCTGGATTGGAAAGAGTCCCTGGAGAAGGGAAAGGCTACCCTCGCCAGTATTCTGGCCTGGAGAATTCCATGGACTGTATAGTTCATGGGGTCTCAGAGGGTCGGACATGACTGAGCACCTTTCACTTCACTCCTTCATTCACTGTTTAATAAGCATCTCATGTGTATTAAGCTCCTGGGATGTAGCAGGTTTTACTTTAAAAACTGGGTAGTCAGCCACAGAAAGACAAATACCGCACCATCTCCCTTATATGTGGAGTTTTAAAAAGTTGAATTTTTAAAAGTTTTAAAAAGTAGCAGGGTAGAATGGGGGTTGCCCTGGGGCTGGGGGATGAAGGAAATAGGAAGAGGTTGGTCAAAAGGTACCAAGTTGCAGTTATAAAGGTGAGTAGGTTCTTATGGTCTAAGATACCGCACGGTGACAGTAATCAATAATACTCTATCGCATACTGGAAATTTGCTGAGAGTAGATCTTACGTGTTCTCACCACATACACAAAAAGTTACATCTGTGTGAGGTAATGGATGTGTTAATTAGCTTGATTGCTGTAGTCATTTCACAATGTATATGTATGTCAAGACATCATTTTGCACTCATAAACATGTACAATTTTTATTAGTCAATTATATCTCAATAAAGTTGGAAATTTTTTAATTAAAAAAAAAGCTGGGTATATACACATAGAAAGACTTAGCTTTTTTTATTCCAAGAGTTTCTAGTCTGATGGAGACAAAGATACATGCCAACAGGAGTGCCACGCTGGCACTGTCTGTTAACACTGCCTCTCTTGGAAATATATATGTGTGTGTATGTCTCCAGTATTCAGCTGTTAAAATATATATTTTTTAATTCTGAAAGTTCTCATAGGCTCTCAATCAATGCAATTGTCTCCAAAGACCTCCCTGGGAGCTCTGGCTGATAGGTGCACCGAGAACGCCCTTGGAAGCTGATCGGTGATGCATGCTCTACACTCGGTTTGTCTCTTCTTCCAGCCCTTTATTTTGTGTGCCTGCAAACAGTTGTGATGCTGAATGCTAACCCAGAATGCACTGTAAGGACGGCGGTTCTTCTACAGAGAAACAAGAACATCACCACAGGANACTCTCAGCAACTGGCATCCCACTTCATGGGGCCTGAAAACATGGACGCAGCCACATCGATAGAAACAGGAGCATTAAAATCAGTGAAACAGAACAGTCTTCAGCCTGGCCCTCCTGAAGCACATTCCCACCTAATATATTATTGACAAGGCTGACTTTTATCAAGACATTCTGGCCTGCTGTGTAATAAATGTGCATCGTCCCCTCTTTATCACCCATTACCTCATTAAAATAATTTTCTTAATTTCATTGTTAAAGTGATTAATAGGGCAAGTGTTAAAGGAAATTAATACTCAAAAGAAAAATAACTGTAGCCGAAAAAGAACTCCTTTGAATAGGTCTGGTGGTGAAGTTGGGGACTGGGTAGTTAATGAGCCTTAGAGAGTTAAATATAGAACAGTCCAGGAGATCTGCCAACTGGGAGAGCTGGAGGGGTGGAGCAGCAGGGAAGGTTCAAGGGGAGGGGAGAGAGTGGGTCCTCTGTGCCCACTCACAGTGAACTCCTGGCAGGGATGCCAGAGTGCTGCCTGCCACCTGCACGCTCCTGGGGCCTCTGCTCAGCCGCTGGCCGGGAGAGATGGAGGGGCCCTTGCCAAGTGCAGATCCTCTCCTCTGAGTTGTATGAGGGGATCAGCATCTTGTCCTTTCTTCCTGTGTCCGGCCACCAGGGTCCCCGAGTTCTTTGTGGCTTCTGCTCTGCTGAGCAGGCAGCTGGATCCACAGGGCAGACTGAGCGGGTGCCTCAGGGGCTGTTCATCCCCAGAGGTGACCAAGGGGCGGGCATCATGGTTCCCTTTGACAATTTTCTCACTCTTTCATAGGGCTTCCCTGATAGTCCAGTTGGTAAAGAATCCACCTGCAATACAGGAGACCCTCGTTCAGTTCCTGGGTCGGGAAGATCTGCTAGAGAAGGCTACCGACCCCAGTGTTCTTGGGTTTCCCTGGTGGCTCAGCTGGTAAAGAATCTGCCTGCAGTGCAGGAGACCTGGGTTAGATCCCTGGATTGGAAAGAGTCCCTGGAGAAGGGAAAGGCTACCCTCGCCAGTATTCTGGCCTGGAGAATTCCATGGACTGTATAGTTCATGGGGTCTCAGAGGGTCGGACATGACTGAGCACCTTTCACTTCACTCCTTCATTCACTGTTTAATAAGCATCTCATGTGTATTAAGCTCCTGGGATGTAGCAGGTTTTACTTTAAAAACTGGGTAGTCAGCCACAGAAAGACAAATACCGCACCATCTCCCTTATATGTGGAGTTTTAAAAAGTTGAATTTTTAAAAGTTTTAAAAAGTAGCAGGGTAGAATGGGGGTTGCCCTGGGGCTGGGGGATGAAGGAAATAGGAAGAGGTTGGTCAAAAGGTACCAAGTTGCAGTTATAAAGGTGAGTAGGTTCTTATGGTCTAAGATACCGCACGGTGACAGTAATCAATAATACTCTATCGCATACTGGAAATTTGCTGAGAGTAGATCTTACGTGTTCTCACCACATACACAAAAAGTTACATCTGTGTGAGGTAATGGATGTGTTAATTAGCTTGATTGCTGTAGTCATTTCACAATGTATATGTATGTCAAGACATCATTTTGCACTCATAAACATGTACAATTTTTATTAGTCAATTATATCTCAATAAAGTTGGAAATTTTTTAATTAAAAAAAAAGCTGGGTATATACACATAGAAAGACTTAGCTTTTTTTATTCCAAGAGTTTCTAGTCTGATGGAGACAAAGATACATGCCAACAGGAGTGCCACGCTGGCACTGTCTGTTAACACTGCCTCTCTTGGAAATATATATGTGTGTGTATGTCTCCAGTATTCAGCTGTTAAAATATATATTTTTTAATTCTGAAAGTTCTCATAGTCTCTCAATCAATGCAATTGTCTCCAAAGACCTCCCTGGGAGCTCTGGCTGATAGGTGCACCGAGAACGCCCTTGGAAGCTGATCGGTGATGCATGCTCTACACTCGGTTTGTCTCTTCTTCCAGCCCTTTATTTTGTGTGCCTGCAAACAGTTGTGATGCTGAATGCTAACCCAGAATGCACTGTAAGGACGGCGGTTCTTCTACAGAGAAACAAGAACATCACCACAGGATGTGCACGTGTGAGCCCAACTGTTCTTCAGAGTACCTGCCAGCAAATGGGTGAGGAAAGAGAGACTAAAGGGAAGCAGGCAGTCAAGGAGTGCAGATGACCTTGGCCAGTATTTTTCACTATTTACTTATTTGGCTGCACCAGGCATTAGCTGCGGCGGGTGGAATCTTTGGTCTTCGTTGAGACCTGTGGGTTCCTTAGTTGCAGCGTGCAGGGTATACATACATATGTACGTGTGTATATAGTTGCAGTATGTGAACTCCTAACCGGGACATGTGAGATTGAGTTCTCTGACCAGGGATTGAAACCTGGGCCCCCTGCATCGGGAGCGTGGGAGTCATAGCCACTGGATTATCAGAGAAGAGCTCACCATGGCCACTATGAAAGATGCCATAAACACCACTGCAGCCTGGGGGAGTGGCCAATGGTTGTATGAATGAAGCTGGAAGGAGCTCTGGTCCAAGACAGGGGACATGAATTGAACAGAAGAGCCCTGAGTCCTGGGAAGCCTGTGCTCAGAAAGGATGCCAGGGCCCCTGCAGTGCTGTTCCAGGTGTGCCACGCATGGACACCGAGCTCTGGAAGGCTGGAAGTTTGACATCCAGTTCAGCCTCACTTTTGACATCCTTAGATTTTGTATAACTACGCTGACCACATAGGTTACTAACATATAAAGTTAGCAATATTGGTGTTATAGAATATTCCATTAAGTTTAGCTTCTGTTTACATATTTCCTTTGAAATGTGGGGATGGTAATAATCAAATATATGACAAGAACTCTTACTTTTTTTTGTTGAAATTCTATCAATTTGGTTTAAGAATAAACATGTGTTTACTATTGAGAAGTTAAAATGGTGCAATAATTCATGAAAGCTGTCAATTTTTTTGTGCAAAAACATTATTTAGAACCTTCAAAGAGTTAAATAAAAAAGAAATTGAAAGTGTATTAGATACAGAGCTTTATGTATTTTCTGAACAAAGAAATATTTGTAAAAATTTAAATAACAACACAAGCTGAATCGAGAGGTTAGATTATATCATAATTCTTATCTTTTATAGGATTGTTTTGTATGTTAGCATTCATAGCACTAAACAAAATAACCTTTAAAATTTGTCTTTAGTGTTTCATGTAAATTCCATTTAGACCACGAATCCCTCCTATTTGCAAGGTCTTCACATTTTAAGAGTTTGAATTTAAAATAATATGTCAAAATCAGGATTCTGTGAAGAGAAAAACCTCTAAAATCATTTGCAATAATATCCATGATAAACCATCTTATGTCAAGACATAACAAAATATGCATACGAAATGGGAAAACCCTCTACTGGAAATAACCAAAGCACACTCTAAATATCCTGGTATCCTGCCGATCTCAGTTGAAAATGAGTATCCATCAGAATCCAGTGTCTGCAGCAGGCTTGTTTTTGAACTACAATGTCAAACTGTTGAAATTGAAAAGTTTTATGAATACAACTGTAATAATAATTACTTGGGTATTATTTCAGATTTATTTCTGAATTCTGGAAGTTTGTTTTATGACGATGATATTCAGGCTCTGGCCCATTATAGATTTTAAATTTGGTGTCTGGCCAAAATACGAATATAGTTGGTGTGCCCCTATCCAGTGTGATGGATGCTCCAAAAGACGTGATGGCAGGAATGAACTCCTTTCTGAGTGTCTGAGAGAAACAGGGAAGGCTGCACATAGAAGCTAAAATGAAGATTGGGAGGATACATCCAAAGTTTGTCCGGAGTATGAGAAGGAGACGGAAATCGGATCAGGCGTTCCAAGAAGAGGGAACAGTTAAAGAATGTCTCGGATGCTTTTTGAATATCAGGTACCATTTTGGTATTTTCTACACGTGTTACTTCCTTTCATCCTAAACCAGCAGGACGAAGTAGGTATTCTTTTCTCCTTTTTTTGCACAGGAGCAAGCAGAAGCTCAGAAAGGAAACGTGACTGCTCACAGTCTTGTGAGTGATTCCAAACAATCTCCCTAACTCTTGGGACTCAGCCTGAAAATGCAACATCCCTATAGCCCCAATTCCACCACCGCCTCAGGTAGGGTGAGGACCTCCCTGGGGCCAGGGGTGAGGGTGGGGGTGGGGGGAGTGGGGTGGGCTGAGACCTGATTCCTTTGAGACCCAGGGCCTTTGGCCTTATTCCTAAACAGTGACCTTATTTTTAATGTCACACCAGAGCCATCCTCCCCAAGGACACCATTTTCTTATTCCAGACAGGCCAGGGCAGAGATGTCTCAGGTGCCAAATAGAGCCCTGGCTTCCTCTGTGGCCCAGCGGGCCACCCTGCAAAGCTCTCTTCTAATGGCCTGATTCTCTGTTCAGACGCTTTTCTTTTTTCTTGGGTTTTTCTTTCTTCCCTTTCGTCTCTTCTGGGGAAGGCCTGCTGCCTGGCACAGCTATTGTATTTGGAAATGAGCCTCCTGGGCTGGAGAATAAATTGCATTTTATCCCTCCCTGTCACTTCTGGTTGGAGGAGCACCGGGAGATGAAAGCTGAGACTTCAAAAGCGCTTCTTTTGACATGGGCGGCATTTCTCATTTCCGAGCCCTGCCGGCCCTGCGGGCCCTGCGAAGCCCGGCACCTCAGCGGCACTGGCAGGAGCCGAACCTCCCCCGTCCCCGGAGGTCTTCTCAGCCTCCTGGGCCAGGCTCCTGGCGGCAGCATCTTCACTCAGTCAGCAGAAAGGTCAGGGTTCCATCCTCAGCGAAGTGTCACTGGTGGCAGGTGCCTCCACGTTTCTGGGCGGGAGAAGCCAGTTTCCTGCCTGGAGTAACCGAGCGGTTGGATTTGCAATGATCATACCAAACCTTATACAGCTGAAAGTCATTCATGTGGGAATCATAGGATTCTGATACAGCCTTGCCCTGAGTGGCGGGTCCCATGTCCCTCCTCCTGCTCTTGCCCAGCACTTACCTCCCTGCTACCAGCTGAGGCATCGCTCACTGTAGTACTCATGAGCGGCTCTCTGTATTCACAGATGGGCACAGCTGGAGGGTGCGGGGAAAGCCGTCTCCTTGGTCAAGCACCCATCACCCATGCCCAGCCTCCGAAGGGCAGACCCGTCTCCAGCGCCCCTGTCTAGAGGGGCTGAGTGGGCTGGGAGAACTCCCAGGAGCCAGCTGTCTTCTGAATTGAATGACATTTTGCAGAACTGCGGAATCTGGCAAAGTCAAGAGCATCTCTACCTGCAGGCTGGCTTCTGTCCCCCTCGGGAACAGCCCGTGCATGATGAGGTCCTAGTTGGCTTAACTTTGGAGTGTTTCCAGAGTGTAGCAGAATGTTGCATGCAGAGTGAAAAATATTGTACCTGGAAGCCAATACGTGCAGAGGTCTCAGAGGCCAGATTCTGCTCCATCACTTCCCAACTGAAGATGGGTGGTGTGGAGGCTCTGCCTTCGTCTCCATGTCTATAGAATGGATGTTCCTCATCGCTGTTGTGAAGGTTGAATGGAATCATTTATATAAAGTGCCCAGCCCGATACCTAGCACAGAATGATCAGTAACTGGTTATTTTTATAGCTTTCTGGCTGCACACACCTGACAGAGCGTGTGAGTTAATGGAAACGGCATAGACCTTGGAGGGGCAGGGACTGGACTCAGGTTCCACTTCAGCCCCTCTCAGTAGTTATGACCCTGGACACGTGTTAGAAGAATAACCATATATATACCTATGGCCGATTCATGATAGGAACCAATACAGTGCTGTAAAGCAATTATCCTCCAGTTAAAAATAAATAGAAAAAGATTAACCACCATCTCCAGCAACTACCATTAGCAGTTCCCCTCATGGAACAGGTACTTGTCCTAGGGTACCATTTCATTATTGCTTACAGGGGTTAAGTCACTTGCTCACATTTCTGCTGCTTGAAGAAGCAGAGATAGGATTCAGGTTCATGGGCTTAGTCCATGCTTCCAACCTCTGCCTTGCTTCACCGTGCAATTTCCCCTAAAGGCCCGGAGCCTCTGTTTCCTCATTTATAAAATGGGGATGACAATGCCCACTTCTGAGGTTTAAGATGAGAATTAAAGAAGATGACACAGGAAGGACAGCCCCCAGATAGGAATCTTTCTACTGCTACCAACTTCAGAAGGCAGCTGCGGTTGGATTTGCAATGATCATACCAAACCTTATACAGCTGAAAGTCATTCATGTGGGAATCATAGGATTCTGATACAGCCTTGCCCTGAGTGGCGGGTCCCATGTCCCTCCTCCTGCTCTTGCCCAGCACTTACCTCCCTGCTACCAGCTGAGGCATCGCTCACTGTAGTACTCATGAGCGGCTCTCTGTATTCACAGATGGGCACAGCTGGAGGGTGCGGGGAAAGCCGTCTCCTTGGTCAAGCACCCATCACCCATGCCCAGCCTCCGAAGGGCAGACCCGTCTCCAGCGCCCCTGTCTAGAGGGGCTGAGTGGGCTGGGAGAACTCCCAGGAGCCAGCTGTCTTCTGAATTGAATGACATTTTGCAGAACTGCGGAATCTGGCAAAGTCAAGAGCATCTCTACCTGCAGGCTGGCTTCTGTCCCCCTCGGGAACAGCCCGTGCATGATGAGGTCCTAGTTGGCTTAACTTTGGAGTGTTTCCAGAGTGTAGCAGAATGTTGCATGCAGAGTGAAAAATATTGTACCTGGAAGCCAATACATGCAGAGGTCTCAGAGGCCAGATTCTGCTCCATCACTTCCCAACTGAAGATGGGTGGTGTGGAGGCTCTGCCTTCGTCTCCATGTCTATAGAATGGATGTTCCTCATCGCTGTTGTGAAGGTTGAATGGAATCATTTATATAAAGTGCCCAGCCCGATACCTAGCACAGAATGATCAGTAACTGGTTATTTTTATAGCTTTCTGGCTGCACACACCTGACAGAGCGTGTGAGTTAATGGAAACGGCATAGACCTTGGAGGGGCAGGGACTGGACTCAGGTTCCACTTCAGCCCCTCTCAGTAGTTATGACCCTGGACACGTGTTAGAAGAATAACCATATATATACCTATGGCCGATTCATGATAGGAACCAATACAGTGCTGTAAAGCAATTATCCTCCAGTTAAAAATAAATAGAAAAAGATTAACCACCATCTCCAGCAACTACCATTAGCAGTTCCCCTCATGGAACAGGTACTTGTCCTAGGGTACCATTTCATTATTGCTTACAGGGGTTAAGTCACTTGCTCACATTTCTGCTGCTTGAAGAAGCAGAGATAGGATTCAGGTTCATGGGCTTAGTCCATGCTTCCAACCTCTGCCTTGCTTCACCGTGCAATTTCCCCTAAAGGCCCGGAGCCTCTGTTTCCTCATTTATAAAATGGGGATGACAATGCCCACTTCTGAGGTTTAAGATGAGAATTAAAGAAGATGACACAGGAAGGACAGCCCCCAGATAGGAATCTTTCTACTGCTACCAACTTCAGAAGGCAGCATTTAACATGAACAATTCCATTGTGCAGTCAGAGACTCTGGGGCTGGAAATAGATTTTTATAGAATCATCTGACTCCAACCTGCTTCAGCACTAATGTCAGAAGTGAGACAGCTGCTGGGCTTGGTATGACCCACTGGCTGATTTCTGGGAGAGGCCAGGGCAGACTGTTCCAGAAGATGATGAAGATGTCCAACCAGGATTTGAGGATTATGTTAGGGAACTTTATGGAGGTGAACATTAGGCCAAGTCCCAAGTTTCCCACTCTTGTATTCCTTCCCCACTTTGCCCCTGCAAAACTCCTCCTGGTTGGAGAGGACCCAGGCTGTATTTGCAGTGATGCCATCAGATCCCTGTCATTTGGGGCTATGGCCCCAGCCTGTCCTTCCCCTGCTCCGATTTCATCACAACCCAGAGCCTGTGGAGCTGATGTCTCCTGGGACATCTCCTTGGCTGGGTTCTGTACAGGAACCTTCTCTGGGCTGGGGCCATGGCTTCTGTTTCTGATGGGAAGAGAGGCCACTTGGAGAAGAGACCCGAGGGGGAGCTGTGGTTCTTTATTGATGGGACGGGAGGCTGGAAATACGAGAGTCAGAGGAGGTCCTCCCCGCATTGCTGGCCCTGACTCCCCTTTGAGTTCCCTGGGGAGAATGGGCTACTTGTCTAGCCCTGGTCCCCTGAGGTTTGGAAGGGCAGCAGAAGCTGTGTGACATGAAACCCAAAGGCTGCTGGACGTCACCACATATGATAAATTCACAGAGGTAGCAAGAATAAAACCCTGATTACTGATGGCTGTGCAGCTGTGAGAGGTAAAGTTTCCAGAATTGCAATGAGCAGCCTTGTGCTGGAGTTTTATATCATTTGCTTTCAATTCCGTTTACAGTTATTTCTTGTTTTTATATCATGTTTTATTGAAATCCATTTTTTACTTTAATGCTTTGGGTTCAGTCATGGATCTCTTCTCCCCTCCCCACCTCTTGCCTCCTGAGCATGCGAAGGTTCACATTATGCAAACGCCACAGAAAAGAGTTTTGAAGCATCATGGAATTTTTGTCCCTTTCTGGTTTTCTCAAAGATGAAGATTTATTTTTCTGGAAGCGGGCTGGGGATGGAGCCATGTGATCGGATGTAGTTCAGAACCCACTGTGGGTTCTCTTGCTCGGGTGGGGCCCGCCCCCTCTCACCTTTGTAACTCTCTGGGGACCCAGTCTGGTCCTGGGCTCACAGTGGGGTGCAGCTGCATGACCAGCTAATTGACCAATAGACTAGGTATTTTCCTATTTTGAACTGCAGGTCTTTCAGGCAAAAAGGAGAAACAAGACTGTGGTCTTTGAGGCTCCGAGGCAAACCGGAACAGGTCTGGAAACGGAATCCAAACAGAGATCATATGGTCTTCTCTTCCTGAAGCCCCCACCCTGGACCCTCTTGACCTCCTACTTGAGAGGCTGCCAGAGCCTCCCACGGGGTTGCCTGCGTCCTCCAGCTTTCCCAACGAGGAGGATGTCCCCCTAGTGCCACAGTCATGGAGCATCTCCCGGCTCCTAGCCTCTGGGCTCCACCATCCCTGATTCCCTCCACGGGACTCTCTGGACCTGCCCACAGCCCTGGTGACCAGCAGGCCAGGCTCCTCACTGCTCTGGTCCCTGCCAAGTTCAAGGCCAGCTCTGCTCATTTGGCCAGGGGTCCTATCCATATGCAACGGCTTTGCTTTCTGGCTTATCTCTCCAGAAAGCTCTCTTGTTCCACTCTGACTGCTGATGCCCTTTCTAAACTGTGACTATTTGAGCAGCTTCTTCCCTGCTCAGATGGTAAAGAATCCACTGACAATGCAGGAGACCAGGGTTTGATCCCTGAGTTGGGACGATCCCCTAGAGGACGGTATGGCAACCCACTCCAGTATTCTTACCTGAGAAATCCCATGGACAGAGGAGCCTAGCAGCCTACAGTCCATGGGGTTGCAAAGAGTGGGACATGACTGAGCAGGTGACACTATACTGTTTTATCCAAAATCAGGCACTTACCACACAGAGGAAGGCTGAAAACTGGGAAAAGAGAAACCAAGGGAAGTGCCTGAGAAACTGATCTGCCTTTTGTGAGCTAGAATTAGGATGGACACTGGGGATGTGGAAGACTTTCTGTTTTTTTCTGTTTGTATTTTTTATAATTATTTTCATCTTGCAAAGGTTTGCTGTTTTATAAAGTTCTCTAATCACGTAGACAGTTTCTTTTTGTCTCTGTTTCTCAGTGCCTTGCCTTATCATGTGCTAAATATATTTCACCATTTTATTTACAAAAATAACAGCAGCTATTTAGACACCGTCCCCTCTGCCTCACATTGATATAAACTGTGTCCTGAGTGTATTGACCCTTGGTGAAATTTGCATAAGCATTGCTGTAGGTAGAATCTGGCTATGAATCCACAAGGACTGTGTTATTTTACACTGTTTGGTGTGCGAAGACAATCAGCTCAGTCACTCTCTTTGTGTCTCACTTTCCTCATCCGTAAACTGGAGATCATTATAGTGCCTAACTTAGAAAGATGTTTAAAAAATAAATGAGTTAATATATTAATACATAGATCAGAACCATATTTGAAAGTTGTTCAGTTGTGCCCAACTCTTTGTGATCCCATGGACTATACAGTCCACAGAGTTCTCCAGGCTAGAATACTGGAGTGGGTAGCCTTTCCCTTCTCCAGGGGATCTTACCAACCCAGGGATCTGCATTGCAGGTGGATTCTTTACCACCTGAGCCACAAGGGAAGCCCAAGAATACTGGAGCGGGTAGCCTATCCCTTCTCCAGGGGATCTTCCCGACTCAGAAANAGTTCTCCAGGCTAGAATACTGGAGTGGGTAGCCTTTCCCTTCTCCAGGGGATCTTACCAACCCAGGGATCTGCATTGCAGGTGGATTCTTTACCACCTGAGCCACAAGGGAAGCCCAAGAATACTGGAGCGGGTAGCCTATCCCTTCTCCAGGGGATCTTCCCGACTCAGAAATCGAACCAGGGTCTCCTGTGTTGCAGGTGGATTCTTTATCAACTGAGCTATCAGGGAAGCCCCTGAACAGTATTTAACATGAAGTAAATACAATATAAGTAAGAACTTTTATTATTATTAGTTCTAAATAACAAAAATAAACTCAAGGTGGCTTAATGTTTTAAAGGATAATTTATTTTCGTAAGGAAGTTGTACACATTTGTCTTGTAGAACCTAAGGGCAGGGGTGGATCTGGTTTTGGTTGGGTGTTGGTGCCAGGTGGGGGATGTGACCTTGGTTACCCTGTGAGTTTCATCTTCTCTGCCTCTTGATCCTCTAGCAGGAAACATGGCCACCTATAGCTCGTGGGTTACCCGCCCAGCCATATGGAGAGAGAGAGCTCGCCTTATAAACTCCTTGGGGAAACTTCTGATTGGCTTAACCTTTATCCAAACAACTCTCTGCAGGGGAACATGGCAAGACCACACCGTACAAAGTGGCTGCAGGAGCACTGTGGTAAGCTACGTGTGCAGATGCAGGGGCTGGTCAGCAGGAGAAATAATGAGGCACCAGTTGGCCACCAGTCACACTGTGTCTCTCCCAGGAACAGAGAGCGCTCTCTGCTTGTCCTGCATTAGCTCACATGTAGCATGGTGTGCCTCACACACAGCCAGTCCTTATTACAGCTTAACCAAGGTCTAGATGCAGACTCAAAAAGCAACGATCATAGCTCTTTGGATTTTCTCATTAAAGTTTGGAATGAGTTATAATCAGAGAAATGTCCTGAGCTCCCTGGGGCTTGAAACAAGGAAACGACTCTTGTTCTTGCTTCTCCTTGTCCACCCCCTACCTCCCACCGTGTGCCAAGATATTAGCCAGTGGGAACCGCTTCAATGAGGAAAGACTGCATCCAGAACTTCGGAAATGTGCAGTTAGCAACACTCTCTTTGTGCTAAGAGCCAGCAGAGGCCTGTACCGCCCACTCAGCTGGCCGTGACCTCCCTTCTCCTACAATGAAAGGTCTATCAGGCCACAGGCAGTGGAAGTTTTCCTTCAGGCACTGACTGGGGGAGCATCGGCCAGGAGGGTCTGTGAGGCGAGGTAACAGAGAAGGCGATGGAAGCACATATCACACACAGGAGTGAGATCAGACTCCAAGGAGGAGTGAAGACAGGCCTCCTTCACCCTGGGTCCCAGATCCCCCAGCTTTTCACACTCAGCTCATTCTCATCAACAGAGAAACCCACAGAGTCTGCCAGCACCTATGTTCCTTATCCTCAGTCTGTAGGGCAGCGGTTCTCCACCCTGGCTGTGCTGTGCAATAGGCTGGGCGGCTGGCAGTGGGGAGGTTAAAAATCCCAACTCCCAGGCAGCACCCCAGAACAATATGAATCAGATTCCCTGGGAGGTGGACCAGGCACCCTTCAGCATTTTTAAAGCTCCCAGGTGGTTCCAACAAGCAACCAATTTCAAAAACCACTCATTCATTCGTCCATGTGATTTTACCTCTTAGGTGACTTGAGAACCTGTCTCATCAGCCCTGCACGCACACGCTCTCATCCCAAACGTCTCACTGCTGAAGGGGATCCTCTCTCGGGTAACTGATGGACGTGTGAAGATTATTACAGGTTCTGAATTCTTGTTCCTTCCTTTCCAATTTCCTTATCACCATTTCAGGCTCTTTGCTGCCTGTCCTGCTGGTTCAGAGCTTGCTCATCTGCTCACTCCTCTCCTCAGGACCTTCACGTGTGTAGACACTTCATTTGGGCTGCATTAGCTGGTGCTTATGTTGCTTTATTAAAATATCAGTTATTATAAGCTTCTGGAGGGTAGGAAGGAAGCATGTGCTCTACTTCCATGCTTTGCATGCCTTCTTAGAGTACCTAGTGACAGGCTGACTCCCAGTTAACACAGTTGCCTAAAGACAGAGAAAGGAGAATGCCAGCAAGAGTGGTTCAAGCAGAGCCAAGTAGAGGTCTGCGAGGGCCGTAGGGCCTCTTCTAGCCCTCTTAATCCAAGAGTGCAGTATACCAGCCAAGGGCAAAGAAAGAGCCCTTTCTCTTATATCTGAGAGTGGTTAAGTATTAAAGGAACCTGGAAATGAGTGCAGAGAAGTTCCATGGATGTTGATTATAAAGGGGGAAGCTTAATAATAATAGGTGCCACTGATTGAGTACTTAGCTTTGTGTCCGGTTCTCTATACATAATTATTTACAACGGTTGTATTATTTAGATGTTTCTGAACCTCAGGAAGTTTAAGTTATTTGCCCAAGGTAAATAGCAGGGTTCTGAAGGACCCAACCAGTTTTAGTAAGCTGAATTCAGGTGGGGAGAAGAGAACCAGACAGACAGCTGGGCTTGTCCTCGTTCCAGTCAATCTTCTCCTTCGCACTTAAGGACAGTGGCCCGGGTGAAGGTTTACTTATGGCCCTGGGGTTGTGTGATCACTGTCTTTTTAAGAGGAAGAAAAGTCACATTTTGGGGGGAAACTGAAATCAAAGATAAAATCTATCTTTCTGCATATACAATAATCATTGTGGTCATCATCATTATCGTTTTTCTAGTGAGAACTAATTGGTTGCAAGTAACAGAAGCCAACTCAAGTTGACTTAAGCCAAATGAGGGAAACATTGGGCTACAGGGTCATGATGTGGCAGCCAGAGAAAGGATGCCGCTGAATGCTAGGAAGGGGCTGGGTACCACCAGCTTCCCCTTTCTTCCATATCTGTCTCCCTCTACCTCTCCTCGGACCTGCAGACCTGCTTCCTCTGCTCCCCTGTAAACACTGCCCGACATAGTACCCAGAACCTTTGGCTTTGCTTGTTACAGTCTTTTACACCTGGAAAGCTTAGTTTCCCTTTTGGCTCCATTTCTAACTTTGTAGAGAAGAGCCTCCCCCTGGCCCATATTAGGTCATATGCCTCCTGACAGCATCCTTTTTCCCATCATGCTGGTTGGTGGTGTTTTGACCAGCATGCCCGTGTCTCTAAATAGGAAGAAAATGATCAGGGAAAACAGAGAAGACTGTGAATTGAAAAGGTGCCTCAGCAAGGGTTTAAAATAGCAAAAACAGTATTTTATTGATGCAGACACTAGGTTAGGAGTTTTCGATTTTTCTCTAGTTCTCACAACAACTATTCAAGATAGACATTGTTATTCCCATTTTTCAGAGAAGGCAATTAGAGATTATCCAGCCCTGAAACCCTGATACTGGTAAATTCAAGCACTTTTGATGTCTTCCTTGGGAGATGCTGCTGGACTATATTTCAGCTATGTTTATTCTTCAGGGTTTGCTCCTAGCAGTAAGGTGTGTGTGTGTGTGTGTGTGTGTGTGTGTGTGTACGCGTGCACACGCGCATTCCCTCTATGAGTCTGTATGTACTTACTTTTTCCATGGCTGTGTGTGTCCTGTGATTCCGAGAACGCACATTTTTCAACAGGGTGAGAAGGTTCAGACGGAGCCCGCCAGCCTGAGTCAGCCTGGAGCCGGAGGCCTGGCAGGACTGGACAAAGATGCTCTTTATCCACCAGGAATGCACTGACCTCACTATGGCTTTCCTCTGCTGGCGGCGGCTTGAGTTAAGCAGGAGAGATCTGGGGTTGGGGCTCATTGCTTGGCCCTTTGGGATTCCCTGTTCAGGTGCTCCTCTGTTCCCCTTTCTTTCCCCTCGTCAGTCAGTGCGGGCGGAGGCCAGGAGCTCCGGTTTCACGGCTGTGAGGCTAAAATGGAGCTTGGGTTGGAGCTAAAGTTCCAGCACACTGTGAAGAAGGGATACCCAGGGCAGAATGGTCAAGGACTCAAGAATGATGAGACCCAGTTCCCACCTGGCTTTCTCTAGGCACCCATGAGATGCCATTCAGATCATGTCACCACTCTAGATTTCAGTATCGTGAGGGATCAGAGGATCCTTTGGGAGGGAATGGTTACCCACTCCAGTATCCTTGCCTGGAGAATCCCATGGATAAAGGTGCCTGGCGGGCTACAGTCTGTGGGGTCGCAAAGAATCAGACACAACTAAGTGACTAACACTTGCCCTTCACACTTGGAAAGTTAACCCTCTCATCTACGACTGCTCTAGCCCTTTTCTTCTGTTCGTTAGAGAAAGCCACAGCTTAGAATGAATAAAGCAGGCGGGCCTGGTGGTCTTCTTCAGGCTGGCATAGAGCACAGGTACATAAAAGGACATCCTGCGTGTCACCTTAAGCTAGAGATGGAGGGGTGTCAGGAGGTTGTGGATGAGACTAGTTTCTTTAACAAGGAGAGTTAGGAACTCATGGACTACCTGAGTTACTAACTTTCACCTTTGGGTCCCAGCTTTCTTGGCTATAAAAAGGAACTGTCCAGGTAGATGGTTTCCAAAGTTTTTTTCAGCTTTGCATGCCATAGGTTACTTGGGGAGCTTGAGGACACCCACCCTTTAGAAATCTTTCCCCTGCTTCTGTTTATGTTTACTTTGAACACACCCATTTTTTAATCCACAGTGGTCCAATCGTTATGGGAAGAGAAAGAATATTTGTGTTGTGTGTGTGAGAGACAGGCAGTGAGGTGGTGATTGAGAGAGAGAGAAAGGCATGGATGGACACACGGGGAAAAGACAAGAGAATGAATTTTCAAGGCTCCAGGAATCTGTCATGTGTTAATTGGTTCTCATAAACCAAAGCCATCAACTCTTCCACAGAAAACACTCGTCTGGGTAATAAACTAGAAATGATGGTCTGAATTGTTTAAATCTTTCATATTTTCAGGCCACAATCACCCATATTTGATCCCAAATTCGGATAGATGTTGGCTTAGAGACCAGCAGCGGATCTCTGTGCCAGCAGGGGACACTCGGCCCCTGGGGGTGGGGAGGGCGGGGGTGGCTGGTCCTGGTGTGGCTCCTCCCCCTGCCAGTATGAGGCCACTGCCAGGGGCTCCTCATCAGATCCTACTTCATCTGGTAATTTAGCAAGCAGCAGAGCTATTGACGCAGAACCAAAGGTAAATTGCATTTGCAATCAGCATGTATTTGAGGCGTATCTGTAAAGGGCCACTACTTCTTGTGGGAGCAGTTACTATTTGGACACTCCTTTGCATGTATGCATGCTAAATTGCTTCAGTGGTGTCCAGTTCCTTGCGACCCTACAGACTGTAGCCCTCCGGGCTCCTCTGTCCAAGGGATTCTCCAGGCAAGAATACTGGAGTGGGTTGCCATGCCCTCCTCCAGGGGATCATCCCCACCCAAGGATCAAACCCATGTCTCCTGCAGCTCTTGAATTGCAGGCTTTTTTTTTTTTTTTTTTAAACTGTGGAACCAGCAGAGAAGACTGGACACTGCTTTGCAAGTGGCACAAAACCTGGTTCACTTCACTGGAGCATTTTTCTTATAATAGTATTTTACTGGGACACTCAAAGGGATTAGTTGAGAAGAACTGAACTCTCACATTTGGAAATAAACTGCACACAGAGACAAAGCTTTAATCCAGCCAATTACAGAGGAGAGTCAGATATGATGATCCCGCAGGGCTGGTGTTAACCACCAAGCTCTCTAAGGATGGTGGTGGCAGAAGCTGGGGTGGAGGCGGGGAGGGAGAGCAAGAGGCAGGGAGTGTCTGCAACCTGGCCTAATGTGGAGCCTCTTCCTTGTCACCTCATGCTGAATCTGTCACCACATCATCTCCTCTGAACCTCAGTCTGGCATCCACCAGAAAGGCTGTTTTCAGGCACCAGAGATGATGCCAGATTATGGAGATCTCTCAGGGTCTGTCTGCCTCTGCTCAGTACATGTAAGATAACTGCTTTGGCCAAATAGAAACCATCAATCATACTACTCTTTCACCTTCAATTTTCATTCCAAATTGTTAGTGCACAGATCTCCATGCCACAGATACCTCAGAAAGGACAAATTCCAAATGCAAAAGTCTTGGGAAAGTCTTTGAATCTCTCTTTTGGTGGTGGGAGGGCTTTCATGACCTCCCAAGGTTTTAATTAGAACTCCGCATAATTTAAAAGCTTAATGATGTATAGGAAAGACTTCCCATTTTATTCAAAAGCCCCTTCCTCTAGGCTTATTTTCACACACACACACACACACACACACACACACACACACACACACCAGCTGCAGCCTCTGAATTAAAAAGCTGCCCCTCATAGCAAATTCCACTTCACCAAAACTTTATTCTTTATTCATTCTTAATTTCAATTATGTGAAGGAACTTTCTGTGAAATGCTGTGAGACCCTCACCACTTACTTATAAAGCTAACCGTCAGGGCAAGACTAATTATAAATAAGAAACTTAAAATGCTCTTGAGTTTGGTTAGGCAGTTACACGGGTAAAAGCTGCATGCTTCTAACTCTTACCTTATTGCTCTTAGAGACCTCCTAGCCTCCCCAGATCAAAGATGTCTGGGTTTGTGAGGCATTATGGCCCGGGCTGAGTGTACATGAGGCAATGAGAGCTCTTGGCTGCTGTAACCACCCTCCCGTCACATCCGCTGGCGCCTGACTCTCCCCACCAGGCTGTAACCCACGGTGGCATCTGAGAGGACTCCCATCTCTGTTCCCCATTACCTCGTAGCTGTGACCACAGCTCCCTGATGCCTCTTCAAGAGTTTAATGGATCGATCATTCTGTTTGAAACTAGCAGGTCACTTCAGCACGTTCATCTTTTCTCCCTGCTGGTGTAACTGTGTTTCAGTTTTCTTCTTTTTCGCGAAGGACGATGATGTCCCATGGATGCAGGATGCCAGTGTGGGTTTGGAGAACACTAACATGGCCATGAGTCATAAGCAGAGCGACAGGCTTAAGACGATAGTGGGGGACGTATCTGGGACATTCCTTGGGAAAAAGAAACATAAAAATTAGATGAGAAAGGAGGGAGGAAATGTGATGCGAAGTTTCACATTAGAAAGAAATTACAGGAGCTTCTGTTCATGGGTCACAGAGTTGGACGCCAGCCTTGCCTTACCCCCGCCCCTTATTGTTTTTTATTTTCTCCTCCTCTTTATTGCCATAGCATGGGTGACTAGATGTGCTCATTTACCCAGAACAGCCCTAGTTTGCTTTTGTGGTCTTGATATTATCATGAATACAAACAAATTCCCTTCTGAGAGCACATTCATTAGTCCAATTTATTCACAAGCCCTGCAAAGTTAGCCTAGGTACCCAACTAACACAATCAGCTATATAGGACTGTACAGTAATAGGGTTATAAAACTTTTCACACAGATACTACATACATTAAAAATAAGCACACACACACAAAACCAAGAAAACGCTTACTCTTACAGTACAGCATCTTGAAAAGCATAGTAGTACAGTACAACAGCTGGCATACAGGGCTGGCATCACGTTCGCATCTTTGAAAGTTCCCAACTTGAAGGCTCATATGTGGAGGACTTACTATAAGGCATCCTTTTATTCTTCTAAGTATCCTGGTTTGGACAATAAATTGCACGGTCACCCTATCGTTGTACCTCCAGACTTCTCCCTCTCATAGCCCTCATTGATCTGTATATGGTTGGATGGATCTAAATCCTTCATCATAAACCATCACACGTCAAGATCTTTGGATGTGGGCACCGTGACTGCCTTGTTTACTGTTGTATCGTCAGCACTTAGTACAGAGCCAGGCGCACTCTTGTTGCTGAAGATGTTTATTAGACAGATGGATGCTGTGCTCAGCCGCTCAGTCATGTCCGACTCTGCAACCCCATGGACTGTAGCCAGCCAGGATCCTCTGTCCATGGAGATTCTCCAGGCAAGAATACTGGAGTGAGTTGCCATGCCCTCCTCCAGAGGATCTTCCTGACTCAGGAATCAAACCAGGGTCTCCTGCATTGCAGGTGGATTCTTTACCAGATGCGCTACCAGGGGAGCTCCAGTGGATGGATAAGTGCCCATAATCCAATTCAGATTCCCAGGGGTTGCCCAGCTAGAAATGCTTCATGGATGGTTCTGAGCAAGATAGAAATCACATAGAGAATAAAGGAAAAGATTCATCACACGCTGTCCCCATCCCACTGCTAAATAACTTGATTCACCTGCATTGGCAGAGCTCAGTTCCCTGTGTCAGCTGGGTGTGGTTCCCACAGGCAGTCCAGGTCTTTCTCCTCTTTGCAGTCATTGCTCGATCTCAGCTCCCCTGCAGGCTGCCCAATATGTGAATACTCCCTGGAAATGATGCTGATCTAAGAGGCCGGCAGCCCGAGGACAAACAGGGGAGGGATGGCAGCAGGAGCACCAGCGGCAGAGTCCAGCTTTGCCATTCAGTAGCTTTGTGTCCTTGGTCAAAGCCCTTGGCCTCTCTGACCTTGCAAGAGGAAGATTTCCCTCCAGCTGTCACCTGGAGTCAGTGGTTGTTCTGGGAGTCACTGGTAAATAGGAGCCAAAGGCTGTGAGCCTGGATTACAATAGCATGTTCTGCTCAGGCAGAGGCCGTGGAGCGAGTGGCATGGCCTTTGGAAGTCTCCATCTCTGCCTCCTCCCCAGTCCAGGGCACACAGTGGTGAAGCCCCCGAAAAGCCCCCAAAGTCCTGTCTGATAGGACTTCTTACTCAGCAGGCCCTTTCCCAGGCCTCCATTCTTCCTTCAGATTCCTGTTCATCGATCCTAAGGCATTGGCCATTCTGCTCCATCAAATACCCGGCAGAGATGGGAAGGATTTAGGGGTGCATGAACCCAGGTGATCACGTGAGTGTTACCCAGCCTGGTCCAGAGCAGAGTCACTGGGGGGAAATTCTGAGCTGCAGGTTGAGAAAGAATGCAAAGGATGAATCACAGGTGGAAGTAAAGCCCAAAACAGGGAAACGGCATCATGAGACCGTAATGGGAACTATTTGGTACAGTTTAGAAAGCAGAGGGCAAAAATGGTGAAGGTGGAGAGTGGTGTGGAGGCAGGAGACTCAGTGAGCAATGTGTTCTCATGGGGTTTAGCCGTGTGGGAGTTCCCACTGCTGAGAAGGACTAGAACATTAATGGATAATAAGGGTTCACATGGTACCGTGGTTGGGGTTCCTTGAAATTAAACAGAGGCTTCCTAGAGATGCCACACCTTCGTTCAGAGCACTAATTCTCAAATGATAAACTCTCAGATGGTGTGGTGAGCCTGGAAAGGGAGGTATTTGCAGCCACTAAAACTGGACCATAAAGCCCCTTGATCTTCTCTTAAAACCAGACTTAGTAAGAGAAGTAGGATCTGGAGGGTGGGGGTTATTGAATATGACAAAAGGTGAAAGGTAAAGCTAGCGACAACAGCTCGAGAGTTGTGAGTGAAGAAGGAGGTCTAATTCTGTGCTGCCATAACTATCCCTTAGAGCAGAGAAGTGTGCACATGTGCCCCGGGATTCTGGAGGGCAGAGCTTGAAGTCATTCCTTAAGAAATCTGAGGTTCTGAAACTGGTGGTCACCAGTTTCAGAGAAGAGTGAGAAGCGAGGGGAAATAGGTGAAGAGGTACAAACTTCCAATTATAACATAAACAACTCACAGGAATACAATATACAGGACAGGGAATACAGTCAACAACATTGTAACAACTTTGTATGGTGACAGATGGTTACCAGACTTATCATCGTGATCAACCCATGATGTATATAAGTGTTGAATCACGTTGCTTGCACCTGAAACTAGTTTAATATTGTATGTCAACTATATTTCAATTTATAAACACTTCAGTACATAAAAAATTTTAAAAAGTAAAGATTCTTTTTGGCACCTGCCCTCTTACCTGGGAGGGGAAGGGCTGAATCTCAGATACGGTGAAACTGAGGACCCTTGGTTGGCGGTTGCTTCTTTTCCTTTTTTTTTTTTTTTTGTGTGTGTGTGTTGGAGTATAGCCGATTAACAACGTTGTGATAGTTTCAGGTGAAGAGCAAAGGGACTCAGCCATATACACCCACGTATCCATCCCCACCCCACCTCACCAAACTCCCCTCTTGGGGGCTGCTTCTGGGGAACCCCTGACTCTGAGAGTGGCTTCCAATGGACCTTGAAACCCACACAGTCCTGGGGAGCTTCCTCAGGAGTCAGCAAAGCCAGGGTGGCACAGAGAACTTCCAGCTCCCTCCCTGCCACCTCTCAATCGTGGCGTTTAAGAATTTCCCTGACAGTTTGGCAACACTCAAGGTAAAGGCGGCAGAGCTAATTTGTTAATCTGCCAGAGCCGCGTCCAACATCCTTCTGTGCTCTGACACCCGAGTCCTCAGAAGGCACTAGCTCACCCGCAGCTTGCCTGCTGCAACTAAGCCATGGCGTTCTCTGCATAATTCATCTGTGCATGAAATGGAAGCTTAATAGCATAAGTAAAGCACTAAGCAGAAATTGGTGGTAAATGTCTTCTTTAAGTCTTAAAGATAGACTCTACTTCACTCATAAAGCCCAACTTGGTTGTACTTAATGGCATAAAATATTTTTCTCTGAAGCTATATCTACTGAGTGATTTTTGATCCCCACTCCGCCCCCCTTTACCCAGCCCTTGCCTGCTGAGATGGTCCATCACCCTCTCCGCCTCCCCAGCCATCTCTTTCCACCTGGCGCTGAGCCCTGCATTCTCACAGGGCCCCATACCGTCCCCCAGGGGGCGCTCTAGCAGCAGAGGCTGGGGGCACCCAAAGGCCAGGCACAGCCAGGCCTGGAGGTTTTTGGCATGTGGGTCGCTGAGACCCGTGAGGTTCCAGAGTGAGCGCAGACGGGCATTAGCATCCATCGTGGGCCAGGAGCGGGAGAGCTGGAGGAGTTGGCCTCTATTCCGGCAGAATCAGGAATGCCTCTGATGGGCCGGTTCTCAACAGATCAGCTTACGGCTGAGCTGCGCCTGTGCACAACTTGGTAGATGCTGAGATGAGTCAGACTCCAGCAGAGCTGACCTCTTGCATTGTGAGTTTCATTCCGGTTATCTACTGCTGCACACACAAAAATTAAAATACAGTGACTTGAAACAGTCACGAGTCACATTCCCCCTGACAACAGAACTTTTGAGCCTTTTCATGCTAGAAGAATGCCTGCTTTGTTCTGACCTTAAGTTAGTTATAAAGCTTCCCTGTCTTTAGGAGGCACAAGGCCTAATTACTGCTAATTCATTCCATTCTGTTTCCTTTTTCCTTAACTGTAGTAGGTGAGGAAAGGCAAGTCAGCCACAGTGAAGTGATCCTTCGAGTCACTGTTTCTTCAGGGCCTTATTCCACCGCAGGAGAGTAAGCTCCAGGATGGCAGTGGCTTTGTTTTGTCCCTTGTTGCTAAGCGGTGTGTGGGACCACAGATTCCAGCGTGTGGGAGCACTCACCAAGTGGATGGATGAATGAATGCAGCAGCTCTCCTATGCCAGGCACTGTGCTGGGTGCCAGGAATCTAGTAAGGAAAAAGGTATAGTCCCTACCTTCCTGGAGCTCAGATCCTGTCTCTGTGAGTCCAGGTATATTTCTTGGGTGCTTCTTCCTCAGGCCATCTAGGCATTGCTCAAAAACGACCCGACCATATGGGGACCATCTCTCTGTACAACAGCCCAGATGGTGGCTTCACTAGGCAGGATTATTTAGGGGTGATCTTCTCCCAACCTCCCTCTTCGCAGCCCTCACTTAATTACCCAGCATGCCTCATAAATAAAGGGGGGAGGGATTGCCTTCGCCTTGTGAGCATAAATGTTTTCTAAATGATATTGTTCCTGCAGCTTCCGAGAGCCTCGTAAACATGCCTGGCCCTGGATTTATAACCGGACGATAATCCCGTTTAGCCAGCTGCTGAGATTCACAGTTCTGACCCGTACTCTGGCACCCCACCCCCCACCATCACCCCTCGAAGGGGAACTGGGGCCAAAGGTGAAAGGTCGCAGAGCCTCAGGGACTGTGCCTGGGGCCGGCCTCCAGCAGGCTGATGCTCTCAACCAAGATGAGTGTTGCTGCCTCTTCCCATTACATCTGCCCTCAAAGCAATGGAGCCAGCCTTCCCCCTGGGCAAACCTCCAAGAGTTCTGAGGCAGCAAGACAGATAGGGAGCAAGGGTACCCTGCACAGCCCTGTTGCTCTCTCTCACGTGTTCGTCCCTGCAAAGCCTCTTTAAAAGAACCCAGCCCACCTGTGTCTCTCCTGGGAATGCTCAGATCACTGCAGGCATCAGTGGATGGCTCCAGCATTCATCCAGCCCCTCTTGCCCACCCGATTTGCAGCTTTTCCGTGTTCAAGACACTCCCACACTCATTTTGGCTCCATCATTCAGGTTCTTTACCTTGATATTGACAGCTTGCTTTGGGACCAGCTCTCCCAGTTGGCCTCAGAACCTCAACTATGACTTCTGTTCTCTGTGATTTTATTTCAGATGTATGGATGAGAGATCTGGCAGCCCAGAGGCACTCCCTTGTCTGCTGACCTTCCTGACTGAAGAAATACCTTGGACTTCAGGGACTGATTACTATGACACCGAGACCCTGTTGTCAGCATTTCTGGAACGCACATCCTGTTATCTGTGTGGGCAAATGAGTGTCATCCAAATATATCTGAGCCATACTGCTTCAGCCTCAAGGCCTGGTTTCCTACAGTGCCACATTAAAAAGAAAAACAAATCTAACTCCAAAAGCTGTGAAAAAGCAGTGTAATTTTTTTTTCCCCCTTAAGGTTCTTGGAGAAATGGCAAAGGGGAACATATATCACATCACACAGAGGAAAGCATTCTAAAGTCCCTGCTTACTCATCCGTCTCTCTGTGGGCCTACCGTATCCAGCAGCAGACTTGCAATATACAGTTATGCAGGCTTCACACTGCACAACTTGAGGGGGCACCACACACATGTGTAGCTATCATAGATAAGTATTTATTATTGCAGTTTTCCGGCAGATGGTACTAACATGTCTTGAAGATAACAATGGCTTTTCCATTTCTCTATATAGTAGTTTCTCTAATCCTCCTTTTCTATCTCTCTTCCCTCATCTCCGCCCTTTGCTGGCTCTCCTGCTTTACTTACTACCTTCATTTCTCTCACCCAGATCTTTGAAGGGCAGTGCATGCTCTCCCTGGGCCATCAGTTTAACCTCAGCCTCTTCCAGGTCTTTGCCATCTTCTGTCATCACCATTGCCCATGACCAGGTCTGCAAGGATTCCCCTCTTCAAAATTATATTGTTACCTCTCAGACCCCAGGGGTGACATTATCTAGAAGAAGATTTAGGAACCTAGAGGAGACAGAGGAGGAAAGCTCACTGCTGCAGCAGGAGGCCTCTGGTCTACTGTCTGCCACATCTCCAGCCAGTCCTTCCAGCCAGGCATATCCGGGGATTTGAAAGGGCTCCATGGAAATGCTCCCAGGGCCTCTCTCTCATGCCTCCCAGCATCTCAGATTATCTCTGCAGAGTGGCTTTCATTTCTTTCTCAGGAACCTAAGTGTCTCCCCTGGCACGTTAAGCCATAGCCTCTGGTTCAGACCCACAGCAGGGAAGGGCTTTCTGCTGGTGCTTCTCAGAATAAAATTTCTACATCAGCCATCTCCTCTTCAGACCACATATCCCAAAGTATGGGTTGGGAGGGGGAAGGAGTGACCCTAATAAAACCCCTAACTAGGGGCTGCTCCGAGAGTGGGCCCTGATGCCCATCTGTCCCTTATTTTCTTAGGTCTTGCTTTCAAAATCAGCATATTCTCTCTCTCTCTTTCTCTCAGTCCTGCTTGGAACAGTGTCCAGCAGACTCTGATGTCCAGAGAAGAGGCTCCANAGAGAAAAAATGTAGGATTATAGCCTCTGCCCTTAGCATTCTTGACATTTAGTCTAGCTGGGCAGATTGGTCTAAGCAGTTAAGGAGTACAAGCAGTTAAGGAGAAAAATAATACCTTCGTGCCATGCACTGTGTTAAGTACCATATTTGTGTGTGTGTGTGTGTGTGCATGTTTGTGTACATGTTTGTGTGTGTGTGTGTGTTAGTAGCTTTTCATGGGAACACTGTGAGATTCTTTAGATGGTTAAATGTAGGCAGAGCTAGAACTTAAGAAAAGCTTAGCTTTTCCAGTTCCATCACATGGAAGTTCAGCCAGTTGAGATCAGTAAGAAATATGGAGGACAGAGGGACAGGAATGAAATTGTCAGAAAGCACCCAGTAGAAAAAAAAATCAGACATGAATTGATTCTTGAAGAATGTGATTGGGATTAGATGGGCAGAAAGGAGAGGACTCGAGTGGTCAGCTGGGGCTTAGACGTCCGGACAGTCACTCATAGACAAGGCAGAACCTGCTGACTGTTTGGAAAATGACCCCATTCCTCTATGCCTAGTGTTCTTCATCATTGTACCTATAGGGTTTTGTTTGTTTGTTTTGTTTTTTCTTTTTTGCCAGATGTTTCTGTGCCAACAGCTAAGCAGGTATCCCTAAGTTATTATATAATACCCAAAAGGTGAATTTTAAGCCACACTTCTCTTATGTACTCTTCCTCTGCAAAATTGTATTTCTAGGAAAGTCATTTTGTACTAAAAATTGAAAGTACCTCAGAGGTTGTAACCCACAGAACTAAAGATACCATTAAGTATTGAGCAATAAATAAGGCTTCATGAGATAGAAGAGAAGGCGTTGCTACTGCAGAGAGCCCTCTCACTGGCTAGTAGAGGCATATATCATGGCCTGGTGGAAACAGATTCTACTCTTCTGGAAACCAGACTGCTTGAAATCCACTCCTGCTTTACACTAAACTAAATATCCCTGAATAAGTCTTCTCACTTGATAAACCAGTCAGTAGTATTCCTGTCTATGAAATGTCCAATTTGAACTAAACCAGATTTTGAACTGTGGTGTTCGAGAAGACTTCTAGAAATGATGGTCTGAATTGTTTAAATCTTTCATATTTTCAGGCCACAATCACCCATATTTGATCCCAAATTCGGATAGATGTTGGCTTAGAGACCAGCAGCGGATCTCTGTGCCAGCAGGGGACACTCGGCCCCTGGGGGTGGGGAGGGCGGGGGTGGCTGGTCCTGGTGTGGCTCCTCCCCCTGCCAGTATGAGGCCACTGCCAGGGGCTCCTCATCAGATCCTACTTCATCTGGTAATTTAGCAAGCAGCTGAGCTATTGACGCAGAACCAAAGGTAAATTGCATTTGCAATCAGCATGTATTTGAGGCGTATCTGTAAAGGGCCACTACTTCTTGTGGGAGCAGTTACTATTTGGACACTCCTTTGCATGTATGCATGCTAAATTGCTTCAGTGGTGTCCAGTTCCTTGCGACCCTACAGACTGTAGCCCTCCGGGCTCCTCTGTCCAAGGGATTCTCCAGGCAAGAATACTGGAGTGGGTTGCCATGCCCTCCTCCAGGGGATCATCCCCACCCAAGGATCAAACCCATGTCTCCTGCAGCTCTTGAATTGCAGGCATTTTTTTTTTTTTTAACTGTGGAACCAGCAGAGAAGACTGGACACTGCTTTGCAAGTGGCACAAAACCTGGTTCATTTCGCTGGAGCATTTTTCTTATAATAGTATTTTACTGGGACACTCAAAGGGATTAGTTGAGAAGAACTGAACTCTCACATTTGGAAATAAACTGCACACAGAGACAAAGCTTTAATCCAGCCAATTACAGAGGAGAGTCAGATATGATGATCCCGCAGGGCTGGTGTTAACCACCAAGCTCTCTAAGGATGGTGGTGGCAGAAGCTGGGGTGGAGGCGGGGAGGGAGAGCAAGAGGCAGGGAGTGTCTGCAACCTGGCCTAATGTGGAGCCTCTTCCTTGTCACCTCATGCTGAATCTGTCACCACATCATCTCCTCTGAACCTCAGTCTGGCATCCACCAGAAAGGCTGTTTTCAGGCACCAGAGATGATGCCAGATTATGGAGATCTCTCAGGGTCTGTCTGCCTCTGCTCAGTACATGTAAGATAACTGCTTTGGCCAAATAGAAACCATCAATCATACTACTCTTTCACCTTCAATTTTCATTCCAAATTGTTAGTGCACAGATCTCCATGCCACAGATACCTCAGAAAGGACAAATTCCAAATGCAAAAGTCTTGGGAAAGTCTTTGAATCTCTCTTTTGGTGGTGGGAGGGCTTTCATGACCTCCCAAGGTTTTAATTAGAACTCCGCATAATTTAAAAGCTTAATGATGTATAGGAAAGACTTCCCATTTTATTCAAAAGCCCCTTCCTCTAGGCTTATTTTCACACACACACACACACACACACACACACACACACACACACACCAGCTGCAGCCTCTGAATTAAAAAGCTGCCCCTCATAGCAAATTCCACTTCACCAAAACTTTATTCTTTATTCATTCTTAATTTCAATTATGTGAAGGAACTTTCTGTGAAATGCTGTGAGACCCTCACCACTTACTTATAAAGCTAACCGTCAGGGCAAGACTAATTATAAATAAGAAACTTAAAATGCTCTTGAGTTTGGTTAGGCAGTTACACGGGTAAAAGCTGCATGCTTCTAACTCTTACCTTATTGCTCTTAGAGACCTCCTAGCCTCCCCAGATCAAAGATGTCTGGGTTTGTGAGGCATTATGGCCCGGGCTGAGTGTACATGAGGCAATGAGAGCTCTTGGCTGCTGTAACCACCCTCCCGTCACATCCGCTGGCGCCTGACTCTCCCCACCAGGCTGTAACCCACGGTGGCATCTGAGAGGACTCCCATCTCTGTTCCCCATTACCTCGTAGCTGTGACCACAGCTCCCTGATGCCTCTTCAAGAGTTTAATGGATCGATCATTCTGTTTGAAACTAGCAGGTCACTTCAGCACGTTCATCTTTTCTCCCTGCTGGTGTAACTGTGTTTCAGTTTTCTTCTTTTTCGCGAAGGACGATGATGTCCCATGGATGCAGGATGCCAGTGTGGGTTTGGAGAACACTAACATGGCCATGAGTCATAAGCAGAGCGACAGGCTTAAGACGATAGTGGGGGACGTATCTGGGACATTCCTTGGGAAAAAGAAACATAAAAATTAGATGAGAAAGGAGGGAGGAAATGTGATGCGAAGTTTCACATTAGAAAGAAATTACAGGAGCTTCTGTTCATGGGTCACAGAGTTGGACGCCAGCCTTGCCTTACCCCCGCCCCTTATTGTTTTTTATTTTCTCCTCCTCTTTATTGCCATAGCATGGGTGACTAGATGTGCTCATTTACCCAGAACAGCCCTAGTTTGCTTTTGTGGTCTTGATATTATCATGAATACAAACAAATTCCCTTCTGAGAGCACATTCATTAGTCCAATTTATTCACAAGCCCTGCAAAGTTAGCCTAGGTACCCAACTAACACAATCAGCTATATAGGACTGTACAGTAATAGGGTTATAAAACTTTTCACACAGATACTACATACATTAAAAATAAGCACACACACACAAAACCAAGAAAACGCTTACTCTTACAGTACAGCATCTTGAAAAGCATAGTAGTACAGTACAACAGCTGGCATACAGGGCTGGCATCACGTTCGCATCTTTGAAAGTTCCCAACTTGAAGGCTCATATGTGGAGGACTTACTATAAGGCATCCTTTTATTCTTCTAAGTATCCTGGTTTGGACAATAAATTGCACGGTCACCCTATCGTTGTACCTCCAGACTTCTCCCTCTCATAGCCCTCATTGATCTGTATATGGTTGGATGGATCTAAATCCTTCATCATAAACCATCACACGTCAAGATCTTTGGATGTGGGCACCGTGACTGCCTTGTTTACTGTTGTATCGTCAGCACTTAGTACAGAGCCAGGCGCACTCTTGTTGCTGAAGATGTTTATTAGACAGATGGATGCTGTGCTCAGCCGCTCAGTCATGTCCGACTCTGCAACACCATGGACTGTAGCCAGCCAGGATCCTCTGTCCATGGAGATTCTCCAGGCAAGAATACTGGAGTGAGTTGCCATGCCCTCCTCCAGAGGATCTTCCTGACTCAGGAATCAAACCAGGGTCTCCTGCATTGCAGGTGGATTCTTTACCAGATGCGCTACCAGGGGAGCTCCAGTGGATGGATAAGTGCCCATAATCCAATTCAGATTCCCAGGGGTTGCCCAGCTAGAAATGCTTCATGGATGGTTCTGAGCAAGATAGAAATCACATAGAGAATAAAGGAAAAGATTCATCACACGCTGTCCCCATCCCACTGCTAAATAACTTGATTCACCTGCATTGGCAGAGCTCAGTTCCCTGTGTCAGCTGGGTGTGGTTCCCACAGGCAGTCCAGGTCTTTCTCCTCTTTGCAGTCATTGCTCGATCTCAGCTCCCCTGCAGGCTGCCCAATATGTGAATACTCCCTGGAAATGATGCTGATCTAAGAGGCCGGCAGCCCGAGGACAAACAGGGGAGGGATGGCAGCAGGAGCACCAGCGGCAGAGTCCAGCTTTGCCATTCAGTAGCTTTGTGTCCTTGGTCAAAGCCCTTGGCCTCTCTGACCTTGCAAGAGGAAGATTTCCCTCCAGCTGTCACCTGGAGTCAGTGGTTGTTCTGGGAGTCACTGGTAAATAGGAGCCAAAGGCTGTGAGCCTGGATTACAATAGCATGTTCTGCTCAGGCAGAGGCCGTGGAGCGAGTGGCATGGCCTTTGGAAGTCTCCATCTCTGCCTCCTCCCCAGTCCAGGGCACACAGTGGTGAAGCCCCCGAAAAGCCCCCAAAGTCCTGTCTGATAGGACTTCTTACTCAGCAGGCCCTTTCCCAGGCCTCCATTCTTCCTTCAGATTCCTGTTCATCGATCCTAAGGCATTGGCCATTCTGCTCCATCAAATACCCGGCAGAGATGGGAAGGATTTAGGGGTGCATGAACCCAGGTGATCACGTGAGTGTTACCCAGCCTGGTCCAGAGCAGAGTCACTGGGGGGAAATTCTGAGCTGCAGGTTGAGAAAGAATGCAAAGGATGAATCACAGGTGGAAGTAAAGCCCAAAACAGGGAAACGGCATCATGAGACCGTAATGGGAACTATTTGGTACAGTTTAGAAAGCAGAGGGCAAAAATGGTGAAGGTGGAGAGTGGTGTGGAGGCAGGAGACTCAGTGAGCAATGTGTTCTCATGGGGTTTAGCCGTGTGGGAGTTCCCACTGCTGAGAAGGACTAGAACATTAATGGATAATAAGGGTTCACATGGTACCGTGGTTGGGGTTCCTTGAAATTAAACAGAGGCTTCCTAGAGATGCCACACCTTCGTTCAGAGCACTAATTCTCAAATGATAAACTCTCAGATGGTGTGGTGAGCCTGGAAAGGGAGGTATTTGCAGCCACTAAAACTGGACCATAAAGCCCCTTGATCTTCTCTTAAAACCAGACTTAGTAAGAGAAGTAGGATCTGGAGGGTGGGGGTTATTGAATATGACAAAAGGTGAAAGGTAAAGCTAGCGACAACAGCTCGAGAGTTGTGAGTGAAGAAGGAGGTCTAATTCTGTGCTGCCATAACTATCCCTTAGAGCAGAGAAGTGTGCACATGTGCCCCGGGATTCTGGAGGGCAGAGCTTGAAGTCATTCCTTAAGAAATCTGAGGTTCTGAAACTGGTGGTCACCAGTTTCAGAGAAGAGTGAGAAGCGAGGGGAAATAGGTGAAGAGGTACAAACTTCCAATTATAACATAAACAACTCACAGGAATACAATATACAGGACAGGGAATACAGTCAACAACATTGTAACAACTTTGTATGGTGACAGATGGTTACCAGACTTATCATCGTGATCAACCCATGATGTATATAAGTGTTGAATCACGTTGCTTGCACCTGAAACTAGTTTAATATTGTATGTCAACTATATTTCAATTTATAAACACTTCAGTACATAAAAAATTTTAAAAAGTAAAGATTCTTTTTGGCACCTGCCCTCTTACCTGGGAGGGGAAGGGCTGAATCTCAGATACGGTGAAACTGAGGACCCTTGGTTGGCGGTTGCTTCTTTTCCTTTTTTTTTTGTGTGTGTGTTGGAGTATAGCCGATTAACAACGTTGTGATAGTTTCAGGTGAAGAGCAAAGGGACTCAGCCATATACACCCACGTATCCATCCCCACCCCACCTCACCAAACTCCCCTCTTGGGGGCTGCTTCTGGGGAACCCCTGACTCTGAGAGTGGCTTCCAATGGACCTTGAAACCCACACAGTCCTGGGGAGCTTCCTCAGGAGTCAGCAAAGCCAGGGTGGCACAGAGAACTTCCAGCTCCCTCCCTGCCACCTCTCAATCGTGGCGTTTAAGAATTTCCCTGACAGTTTGGCAACACTCAAGGTAAAGGCGGCAGAGCTAATTTGTTAATCTGCCAGAGCCGCGTCCAACATCCTTCTGTGCTCTGACACCCGAGTCCTCAGAAGGCACTAGCTCACCCGCAGCTTGCCTGCTGCAACTAAGCCATGGCGTTCTCTGCATAATTCATCTGTGCATGAAATGGAAGCTTAATAGCATAAGTAAAGCACTAAGCAGAAATTGGTGGTAAATGTCTTCTTTAAGTCTTAAAGATAGACTCTACTTCACTCATAAAGCCCAACTTGGTTGTACTTAATGGCATAAAATATTTTTCTCTGAAGCTATATCTACTGAGTGATTTTTGATCCCCACCCCGCCCCCCTTTACCCAGCCCTTGCCTGCTGAGATGGTCCATCACCCTCTCCGCCTCCCCAGCCATCTCTTTCCACCTGGCGCTGAGCCCTGCATTCTCACAGGGCCCCATACCGTCCCCCAGGGGGCGCTCTAGCAGCAGAGGCTGGGGGCACCCAAAGGCCAGGCACAGCCAGGCCTGGAGGTTTTTGGCATGTGGGTCGCTGAGACCCGTGAGGTTCCAGAGTGAGCGCAGACGGGCATTAGCATCCATCGTGGGCCAGGAGCGGGAGAGCTGGAGGAGTTGGCCTCTATTCCGGCAGAATCAGGAATGCCTCTGATGGGCCGGTTCTCAACAGATCAGCTTACGGCTGAGCTGCGCCTGTGCACAACTTGGTAGATGCTGAGATGAGTCAGACTCCAGCAGAGCTGACCTCTTGCATTGTGAGTTTCATTCCGGTTATCTACTGCTGCACACACAAAAATTAAAATACAGTGACTTGAAACAGTCACGAGTCACATTCCCCCTGACAACAGAACTTTTGAGCCTTTTCATGCTAGAAGAATGCCTGCTTTGTTCTGACCTTAAGTTAGTTATAAAGCTTCCCTGTCTTTAGGAGGCACAAGGCCTAATTACTGCTAATTCATTCCATTCTGTTTCCTTTTTCCTTAACTGTAGTAGGTGAGGAAAGGCAAGTCAGCCACAGTGAAGTGATCCTTCGAGTCACTGTTTCTTCAGGGCCTGATTCCACCGCAGGAGAGTAAGCTCCAGGATGGCAGTGGCTTTGTTTTGTCCCTTGTTGCTAAGCGGTGTGTGGGACCACAGATTCCAGCGTGTGGGAGCACTCACCAAGTGGCTGGATGAATGAATGCAGCAGCTCTCCTATGCCAGGCACTGTGCTGGGTGCCAGGAATCTAGTAAGGAAAAAGGTATAGTCCCTACCTTCCTGGAGCTCAGATCCTGTCTCTGTGAGTCCAGGTATATTTCTTGGGTGCTTCTTCCTCAGGCCATCTAGGCATTGCTCAAAAACGACCCGACCATATGGGGACCATCTCTCTGTACAACAGCCCAGATGGTGGCTTCACTAGGCAGGATTATTTAGGGGTGATCTTCTCCCAACCTCCCTCTTCGCAGCCCTCACTTAATTACCCAGCATGCCTCATAAATAAAGGGGGGAGGGATTGCCTTCGCCTTGTGAGCATAAATGTTTTCTAAATGATATTGTTCCTGCAGCTTCCGAGAGCCTCGTAAACATGCCTGGCCCTGGATTTATAACCGGACGATAATCCCGTTTAGCCAGCTGCTGAGATTCACAGTTCTGACCCGTACTCTGGCACCCCACCCCCCACCATCACCCCTCGAAGGGGAACTGGGGCCAAAGGTGAAAGGTCGCAGAGCCTCAGGGACTGTGCCTGGGGCCGGCCTCCAGCAGGCTGATGCTCTCAACCAAGATGAGTGTTGCTGCCTCTTCCCATTACATCTGCCCTCAAAGCAATGGAGCCAGCCTTCCCCCTGGGCAAACCTCCAGGAGTTCTGAGGCAGCAAGACAGATAGGGAGCAAGGGTACCCTGCACAGCCCTGTTGCTCTCTCTCACGTGTTCGTCCCTGCAAAGCCTCTTTAAAAGAACCCAGCCCACCTGTGTCTCTCCTGGGAATGCTCAGATCACTGCAGGCATCAGTGGATGGCTCCAGCATTCATCCAGCCCCTCTTGCCCACCCGATTTGCAGCTTTTCCGTGTTCAAGACACTCCCACACTCATTTTGGCTCCATCATTCAGGTTCTTTACCTTGATATTGACAGCTTGCTTTGGGACCAGCTCTCCCAGTTGGCCTCAGAACCTCAACTATGACTTCTGTTCTCTGTGATTTTATTTCAGATGTATGGATGAGAGATCTGGCAGCCCAGAGGCACTCCCTTGTCTGCTGACCTTCCTGACTGAAGAAATACCTTGGACTTCAGGGACTGATTACTATGACACCGAGACCCTGTTGTCAGCATTTCTGGAACGCACATCCTGTTATCTGGGTGGGCAAATGAGTGTCATCCAAATATATCTGAGCCATACTGCTTCAGCCTCAAGGCCTGGTTTCCTACAGTGCCACATTAAAAAGAAAAACAAATCTAACTCCAAAAGCTGTGAAAAAGCAGTGTAATTTTTTTTTCCCCCTTAAGGTTCTTGGAGAAATGGCAAAGGGGAACATATATCACATCACACAGAGGAAAGCATTCTAAAGTCCCTGCTTACTCATCCGTCTCTCTGTGGGCCTACCGTATCCAGCAGCAGACTTGCAATATACAGTTATGCAGGCTTCACACTGCACAACTTGAGGGGGCACCACACACATGTGTAGCTATCATAGATAAGTATTTATTATTGCAGTTTTCCGGCAGATGGTACTAACATGTCTTGAAGATAACAATGGCTTTTCCATTTCTCTATATAGTAGTTTCTCTAATCCTCCTTTTCTATCTCTCTTCCCTCATCTCCGCCCTTTGCTGGCTCTCCTGCTTTACTTACTACCTTCATTTCTCTCACCCAGATCTTTGAAGGGCAGTGCATGCTCTCCCTGGGCCATCAGTTTAACCTCAGCCTCTTCCAGGTCTTTGCCATCTTCTGTCATCACCATTGCCCATGACCAGGTCTGCAAGGATTCCCCTCTTCAAAATTATATTGTTACCTCTCAGACCCCAGGGGTGACATTATCTAGAAGAAGATTTAGGAACCTAGAGGAGACAGAGGAGGAAAGCTCACTGCTGCAGCAGGAGGCCTCTGGTCTACTGTCTGCCACATCTCCAGCCAGTCCTTCCAGCCAGGCATATCCGGGGATTTGAAAGGGCTCCATGGAAATGCTCCCAGGGCCTCTCTCTCATGCCTCCCAGCATCTCAGATTATCTCTGCAGAGTGGCTTTCATTTCTTTCTCAGGAACCTAAGTGTCTCCCCTGGCAAGTTAAGCCATAGCCTCTGGTTCAGACCCACAGCAGGGAAGGGCTTTCTGCTGGTGCTTCTCAGAATAAAATTTCTACATCAGCCATCTCCTCTTCAGACCACATATCCCAAAGTATGGGTTGGGAGGGGGAAGGAGTGACCCTAATAAAACCCCTAACCAGGGGCTGCTCCGAGAGTGGGCCCTGACGCCCATCTGTCCCTTATTTTCTTAGGTCTTGCTTTCAAAATCAGCATATTCTCTCTCTCTCTTTCTCTCAGTCCTGCTTGGAACAGTGTCCAGCAGACTCTGATGTCCAGAGAAGAGGCTCCGTTTTACCTTTCATCATTTAGCCAGTGCTTCCAGAAGGACCTGCTTCCCCACTCCCCACCATGCTACTCAGTTCTGCAGACGCTGCCCTGTGCCAGGCACTTGCTTTCTCAGGGGTGGGCAGTGGGTTTCCCCAGACCTTTGCCCCCCAGGTCAGCCTCCATTCAGTACAGTTGATTGCTATTATCTTAAGCTGGAGCCCCCCGACACCCCGCCCCATGCAGCACATTAACCCTTTCAGAGGAGCCAGTTCCAGAGAGAGAATTCCTTTCATTGGAGCCTCCGGAACAATCCCCGCATCATGGAAGGAAGTTGAGTTCTCCTGTTTCCCCAAGGTCTCTTGGGGGCTGCCGGTTGACAGGTCCTTGCCTGTGGTTCAGACGTGAGTAGGTGAACCCCAGTCTAGAGCCCACGGGGGGGAGAGGGTCTGCTCTCTCCTGCCATCTCCCCCTTCATTTTCTCTTTCCCCCCATTCCCCCACCTCTCCATCTTCTCCCTAAAAAACGCATCACAGTCTAATTGAATCAATCACCCTCGCTCAACATCCTTCCCGGGTAGCTTCTTTGGAGAACATGGTAAATCTTCCTATTACTTTCTCATCTGCTAAAACCCAGCAGAGATGAACAGTGGTTCCTGTAAGCACCGTCTACTTGGAATGGGGTGGAGGAGCAGAGCCGCCAAAGCAAACACAGGTCCTTGTCTTCTGCTTTCATTTCTGCTGGGATGATCTGGGCTCTGGAACCCGCCCATCCCCTGCCACACACTTGCATTTGTCCCAGGGAATTCCAGAACCGGCATATGAGGCTTTATCCCTGGGACAGTCAGCGTCTCTACTCACCTGTCACAGCATTTAGAGATGGACCCATAAGAAGGGTGTCACGTGGGTGGGAGATGCTGGAGGAGGACAGAGGCTGGGACACAGAGCAGGGAGGTGAGGAAACTCATGCTGGATCCAAAGTGTCACATGGAAATGTTGAGGGAACTCAGCTACTGAAGCCTAAACACAGAAGGAAGAGGTAGAAAGGAGATTGGAGATGATTGTGGGAGGTTGGAGAACCGGCTAATAAGAGGTGGACATTTTATTCTGTGGATGGTTGGGAATCTGGTTGCTTGTGGGTGGTCTGACACTGAGGGGGCAGCCAAGCCTGGCTTAGATAGCGTGTCTCCAGCCCCTCTGCCCCATTCCCATTCTAGGCAGGCATCATCCCATTCTTCCCACTCCTCTTCCACCCTGGCCATCCTATATCCAGCTGCCAAGGAATCCTTCCTGAGCTCAGTTCCATGTGTCCTTCATGCTCACAATGTTGCAACGGCCCTGCACACTCCCCCAGTGCCTATCAGCAGATTCTTTATCTTGACCTAGCCCAGCTTTCTGTGCCCCCCAGGCCTTAGTTTTTCTGTTTCATTCTAGCCTTATTTCCACTTCATGTAACCTTGGATCCGTCCAAACCAAAGCCACCAATTGGCTCACCCTGTGTTCTAATCAGAACTGTGATGTCCAAACCATCCTCGCTTTTCCAGATCCAGTTCAGAGAACACCTCCAGTAGAAAGTTTCTCTGATTGCTTTCTCCTCTGTGCTCCCATAGCACTTTGCTTCTGCCCCTTCAGTCACTTTCTATCTCGACTCATTATTATTTATGTGTGTGCCTTCCCATCCCTATTCTATGCTCCCCCAAGGGGCGGGGTCTGCATCTATCTCCTCCCCTGGGCTGAGCTCAGAGCCTGGACAATCAGTAAACATCATGGCTCTTTCCTGGCTGAAGATTCCTTTATGTCATAGGTTAGTGGACATCCGTGGTCCCCTTGGCTTCTGTTCTCAAGATAAACAAATAAACAGGAAGAAGACAGACATGAGACGGAGGCTCTGAGAGACAGAAGTAAGAAGAGCTGGAGTTTACTCCTGGCTTCCCCAGTTGTTTATTATCAGCTGCTCTCAGGTACAGCACACTCTTCACATCCTCACCAACAATTATTGAGGAAGCATTCGACTAATTTCCTCAACTCCAACTGCCTCTAGTACAATCTAATTTTAACATTACTCTCAGCTGTTTTTCAAAGATGCAAATAAGCTGAAATGGCAGGTGCCTGTGTGCCTGTGTGCCTGCCTGCCTGCCTACCTGTCTGCCTATCTTTCAAAGGGTGGGCCAGGAGATGCACAGACTTTGGGGGCTGCCACGCTGCCTCTGTTCCCTAAAAGCTGGCCAGACAGTAGTCCACTCCCAGGCTCTCACAGTGGAAGCAACCCAAATAATGACTTTTATAAACTTCTAAAGTCATCAGCCATTTGTAGACGTCTCCACAGAAAGCCAAGAGCCCTGCTGTCTGCCCTGTGTCAAACAGTAAATGGTTTAAATACCCCAATTGTTGGATAGAGAGTGTGATATGGTAGAAGGTGGATGATGAAAGTGAGAAGTTGGAATGAAGGAAGTAGCTTTGGCCACTGGCAGCAGAAACAGACTCTCCTTGCAAGAAGCCTTAAGGTACAAGGACCACTGAGGAGTCTTCTGGTTCACTCTCTGCACCCTGACAGGGCTCCTGGCCCTTAGGGAAGAAAGCTAGCAGACTTCTTTGTCACCTGCTCCAGGCTTTTGGGGGCATGGTGCCAAGATTCATGTCAAAAAAATTTTTTTTCCTGTACCTGAATCCTCTTGCTGCAGTTTCAGTCAAACTGTACTTTTTTCTTCTCTCAGAGGAGACAAAGAATTGCTTTTTTTGCTCAGTGTTGCTTTCTATAAAAATAAAACTGGTTAAACAGCGCTACATCAACATCTTCTACTAACTTTGAATAGTATATATACTTTACAGACAAAATGTACACAACAAGATACACCTTTTTGAACAAGATTATATTATACAGACTGTGCCTCCCAGCCTACTAAGTATTTCTTCCACCTACATTGTTTCATTTACTCTTTGCAACAACCCCATGATTCAGGTACCTTTGTAATCTCCTTTTTGTCTGTTGAAAGAAAAAAGTGAAGCAACTCTCTAAGGCTTCACAGTCACCTTGGACCCGGGTCTCAGGGTTTCAAAGCCAGCATTTCTACCACGCTAGGCTGTCTCTCATTAAAGGCCTTCTAAAGGTTGCTTTGAAATGGGTAGCACCAGCCTCACACCATTAAGTGCCTCTCCCAACCTTGAGAACTATTCATTCATTGGATAAATACTGCTTGAGCACTACTTACTCTGCCCTAGGCACTGGATGGACACTTAACATCGCAGTTAATTAATCAATCAGTCAAGTGTAATTCTGATTAAAGCTGCACTAGAGCCTTCTGCCCCCACCCCCACCATCACCCTGTGGTTTCTAGATGCTCCATCTGCACAAACTCTGCCTCTCTTCCCTGCCCTCTTTCAAAATCAAAACCAAAACCAAATCACAGCCATTGATTCTTCAGAAACTGCGCGAACCCCCCAAGGCACCCTGGGAGTTAATGACTGACAGCTGAGTGTCTTCGCTTTCCTCTAGGAATTTCTAGAGAGCTTTTTTTAAAGAGTGTCAAGTCTCCAAACTAGGGTACATCTAAATGTGCATGAAGATGTTCTAAGAGATCGTGAGCTTGGATACAGGGAAGGGAGTTAATTGCCACCTCTTCACCACCCAGCACACTCTCCTAAAACTGCTCTGCTGAGGAACGAGCCTCCTGCTGAGATGCCACGCTGTTTCTACCTTCCCACTGCCCCTTTCACAATCATGTTTCTCCCATTTTACAAAAGAAAAGCATCTTTCTTGCTTGTTCTAAATCTTTCTCTAATGCATGATTTGTGCAAAGGTAAACCACCTCCAGAGCATCAAGAAAAGAGACAATTCAAAATATCAATATACCAGTCAAGGATTATTAGTGCAGAAAACAGAAACTGTTCCAAGCAAGAAGGAATTTAGAGCAAAGAGCTAGGTACTTTTGAAATCCCTAGGAAGGCTGAAAGTTCAGATTCTAGGCTGGATCCCTTGGAATGATTTCTGGAATGGTAGAGGACTAGTAGGGATGCCTCTGAGCCACCACTGGATCAAGGCTCATCTGGTACCGAAGCCACCATCACTGCATGAGCAGCTCTTGCACCCCAGGAAGCTGCACGTGGGCTCCTGGAACTGGGATCTTGGATTAGATAGAGATGCCAAGGGGTTCAATGCCGTGACTGTTGCTTGACACACAGGAAGCAGGAGAATAAACATTAGAATGTGCTGCAGACAAATTTCTACCTTTCCGACCAGGGAGACCAGCAGAAGCCTCAGAAAGGCTGCTACCATCTCTGTTCCACCTTCCAAGTTCCACACAAGTGCATCAAATGGCAGAAATCAACTGCACCCCCAATCCTTCCTGCAAGGGAGCATCAGCAATGTAGCTGCCAGCTTTCCATCCTCCCCGCTTAAGAGTGTGAATTGGAAACTGAAGAGCTGCTCCACGTACCTGCCGCAGTTGGTGTCCACAAGCCCCTGCAGCATCATAAACTTTCCGGGTGCTCCCATCCTTCCTTGCCTTATGTGTATTTCTGTTAAACATAAGGTACAGCACGTTGGGAAGTTCTGAATGCATGGGCTGATGGAGTTTCAGTCTGAAAAACCTCACTTCTTCCATCCCCAACTCCCAAGGGGCAAACTCGCAAGCAAAGAGCCATGACAGGATCAGTAGGAAATAGGAAGGCAGCTTTATTTCATCCAGGTAACAAATTCATGGCAAGACGCTACACAGCTTCGAATTAGAATGCTGGAGATTTATGAAAAGCTGGCTGAGAAGTTTCAGTCTCCTAATGAGGCATCCAGTCTGCATGTTCACCATTCTTAATCATGAGAAAGGACTTGGTGAGCGACTCTTACTCACCCATGGCTCATTCGTGTCTCAGTTACAGTTTGCATGGTCGCCAGGAGAAGGAAAGGAGTCCCCACTTGTATCTGACTGCTCAATATTGCACTTTCAAGTCAGAGGGGCATTTATTAGAGCTGTAGTCATGTTCATTCATCATTTGGACACCATCTCCTCCTCGTCATCATCCACTTCTTGGCTCAGTTATTCATTCCTTCCACGAGCTTATGAGATGGAGATTAATTTAATGAAAATATATTGTGGATCTTACTGTAAAAAATGCTCTTCACTTTAATCAGTAATAAATATACTATGGTAAGCCCCCATCTACTTACCATTCAACCCCTTCTCTGCTTCTGTTATTAATATGGTAACAATAGTCAACAGTCATCTGTGGACACAAATTAAATGTACAAAGGAGGCTCATGTTGCTCCTTAAGAGACAATTTGCTGGAATATTCTCCTGTTTATTTAATGCTTTCACTAAAAATGTTATATGTGTATGTTGTTTTTAATCAATTATATAATACTAATTATTTTAATAGTATTTTAATGTGAAGAAAAATGCATTACCATTTAGAGCCTTATGGTCACAGGAATTTTTTTAAAATTAGTTTTAATGTATATATGATGGGATGATCAATGAGCATTTTTAAGTATAATAGCATAATATCATTATAGTAAAATTCTGTGGGGAAGTGAAATGGAGGAGAAAAAGGAATACCTGTTAAAGAGTTTGAGCTTTTTGTTGTTTCTGCTGTTGTGTTTTTTACGAAGACGAGGGTATGTATCAACTTGCCATGGTATTTAGTTTCCTTCTGACACATTTGAAAGAGTTCCACAGTGATTTCATTATAAAATGACAATATTTGTAATAACCTGAGAATAACATCTTATGAAACTATTTAAACTTATGATATAAAAAGTATTAGATGTCAGCTTGAAAATATGCAAAGCAGTACTTGGTTTTTCTCATTTCTTTTCAGGAGCCCATGAGTCAGATGCTTGAGGAGCCCTAGTCTGAAGCCAGCAATGGCCAAACCTGGAAGTGAATCTGCCTGAAGACATTTTGAGCACTGTTGCAGGGCAGAGGAAACTCTTGACCAGGGGCAGTGTGAGGAGGTGCCGTTTGTCTACGAGGCCTTTAACTTGCAGTGTCTCATTTCAAGGCCTCCCCTAAGGGAGGCATTCACGATGAGTGCAGCTCTGGAGCCGCACGCCTGGATTCCAATCCTGGCTCTTAGCGCCTGCCTACCAGATGACCCTGGACACATCCTTTGAACTCCCTGAAAGCTGTCCCTCATAGTTTCTAGGGAGGACTGGATGCATCTCCCAGGGCTGCCGTGAGGACCCAATGTGACGATTCATGCAAAGTCCTTAGCCTGGCACCAGCCCTGGAAAGGACTCAGTGGACATTTGCTCTTTGCATCCTCCCCTCTGTTTCCAGGAAGGAAACTGAGGCCCAGAGGAGCTAAATGCCTTGAGACTTGACCCAGTGATCCCCACCACAGGCCCCGAGCTGCCCTCTGCAGAGCTGGCGATGACCGGGCCCGTGGTCACCTGCTGCTGCTGGCCAGCTGCAGCTCTTACCCCCTGCACCTTCCTGCTTCCCTGGGCTTCTCTCCTTCCCCATCTCCATGGAGGGAGGTGGCACACAAGCCCCTGCCAGCAGGTGTTCTGGGGGTGGGGACATGGGGGGAGCTAGTGTGACGGGGAGCGGGGGGTGAGGGCAAAGTGCACAGTGCCGTCAGTCTGCCCAGTAGACATGCCCATCCACCTGTCAGTTTCAGTTCTTTTGTCAAAATTCACAAACTACCTGCCTCTGATTTGAAGAACTTTCTTGCCCTTATGGGCATCTGAATATATCAAATCTTAGTACATTTCCAAAGGGGTGAAAAGCAAGGAAATGGTGAGGGGATTGAGGTGTCAGCTTGCCACTTTTTCTCAGTTTATTCCAGACCCCAGACTCTGCTGCCCTGAAACAAATCAGGGAAGAGAGAGACCCACAGATTCTGGAAGCCACTGACTGATGTCAGTGGATGCTCCACTTCCATCTCTGATTCGCCCTGAGGACGGGGCTTATGAGAGCCAGGCTGAGGGGAGACCAGGAACAGGAGAGACAGCTGCACCCAGGGCATCTTTGTCCCAGGTCCCCAGACACCTCAGTCAACAGGGCTCCAACCCTCAATACTCCTGAACAAAAGCTCTTCAGACCAGCCTCCTGTTTCTCCTTGTTAACACAAGGCCGTAACAATTTTGTTTGCTTGCTGGTTTATCATCAGGATCCCTGGAGGAGGGATGAGTGAGTGAGGGCTAATGACTGCCAAGTCGCTTCAGTTGTGTCTGATTCTTTGTGACCCTATGGACCAGGCTCCTCTGTCCATGGGATTCTGCAGGCAGGAGTACTGCAGTGGGTTGCCATGCCCTCCTCGGGAGATGGTCCCGAACCAGGGGTTGAACCCTTGTCTCTGGCTCCTTACCACGAGCGTTGACTGCCAAGTCGCTTCAGTTGTGTCTGATTCTTTGTGACCCTATGGACCAGGCTCCTCTGTCCATGGGATTCTGCAGGCAGGAGTACTGCAGTGGGTTGCCATGCCCTCCTCGGGAGATGGTCCCGAACCAGGGGTTGAACCCTTGTCTCTGGCTCCTTACCACGAGCGCCACCTGGGAAGCCCAAGAGGAGAGATATGATAATAAATCAGAGGGATACTAATGATAAATCTCAACGTGTCAGGGATCTTGTGTATTTTGCCACTGTTTAGCACAGCCTCTAGCATACAGCAGGTGCTCCATAAATGTTGAGGTTCACTAACAGAAGCCTGCATACTGAAAGGCTTCCACCAACTTCATGGACCTGGCCTGGTCTCTTATCCCCTCGACACCCAAACTGACATGTTCACCATTAATCATCAAAGATTCAGTGCACTCTGGGTACATGCCAGACACTGTAATAGATGTCAGGTGGACAAGGAGCTTAGAGAAGGCAATGGCACCCCACTCCAGTACTCTTGCCTGGAAAATCCCATGGACGGAGGAGCCTGGTGGGCTGCCAGTCCATGGGGTCACGAAGAGTTGGACATGACTGAGCGACTTCACTTTCACTTTTCACTTTCATGCATTGGAAAAGGAAATGGCAACCCACTCCAGTGTTCTTGCCTGGAGAATCCCAGGGACGGGGGAGCCTGGTGGGCTGCCGTCTATTGGGTCAC
>SJYX01009779.1:113968-124949 GCA_006410675.1 Oreotragus oreotragus
GAGGAGATCCAACCAGTCCATTCTGAAGGAGATCAGCCCTGGGATTTCTTTGGAAGGAATGATGCTAAAGCTGAAACTCCAGTACTTTGGCCACCTCATGTGAAGAGTTGACTCATTGGAAAAGACTCTGATGCTGGGAAGGATTGGGGGCAGGAGGAGAAGAGGACGACAGAGGATGGGATGGCTGGATGGCATCACGGACTCGATGAACGTGAGTCTGAGTGAACTCCGGGAGATGGTGATGGACAGGGGGGCCTGGAGTGCTGCGATTCATGGGGTCACAAAGAGTCGGACACGACTGAGCGACTGAACTGAACTGAACTGAACGGTTCAAGCTCTGTCTATGTCTACCTCCATCCCCATCAATAACCATTCTTTGACCAACTTTCCCGCCTAGAGGTGCACACACCAGTGGTGAGGTCCACCCTTGGGAGGATGGGCCAACCCGGAGAAGAGGCCATTATAGGTAGCTGAAAGGTAGTTCGGGTCTGTTTGGTTTGAGGTTCCAAATACCTTGAATGTTGTCCAGAAGCGGATACCGGTAAAGAGTAAGCACTATTCTCTGTCCATAGCACCCATGGGAGAGCAGCTGTTTTGGCTTCTTCCAGGGGTATGGATAAGAACAGCTGTCACTGACAGAGAGCTTGCTATGTACAAGGCACAGTTCTAAGCATGCTTCTTATATCCACTTACTTGATGGTCAAACAACCTTGAAAGTGACAGGCGCTCAGTTGTGTCTGACTCTTTGCGACCCCATGGACTTACACAGTCCATGGAATTCTCCAGGCCAGAGTCCTGGATAGGTAGCCTTTCCCTTCTCCAGGGCATCTTCCCAACCCAAGGATCGAACCCAGGTCTCCTGAATTGCAGGCGGATTCTTTACCAGCTGAGCCACGAGGGACGCTCAAACAAACAACCCTGAGTTATCGTTATTCCTATTCCGCAGATGAGGAGATGGGAACTGAGACATTAAGTACCTTGCCCAGGAGCACACAGCAAGCAAGTGCGGCACAAGGTTCTAACCAGGGCAGCATAACTCCTGGGGCTCTGCTATAACCACCGGGTGACCCAGTCTCAACTGAAGTGGCAGCAGGGTTCCCTGCCCACATCACACACCAGGCCGGGCTCAGTGGAGGCTCAGAAACCACTCTCCTCTCATTTCCCTTCCTGTCCGTAGCTCTGAGCCTAACACCCCAGCCTCAGCCTTGTCTGCCTGGGAGCCTCGGCAGGCAACTCACAGACACGTGGAATGGAGGCTGACTAGGGAGGGAGTGTCAGGAGGCCTCCCCCATCTCAGACAGAGGAGAGACACGACCACAGCTCATTCCCGCTCTTCGGTGAGCACCTGCCACGTGCCAGGTATGGGCTTTACCTACATGATCCCCTTTGATCCTCGTGTGACTGAGAGGTAGCTCTCATCCCCACTTTAAGACATGTAACTAAAGCGTTAAAGGGTCAAGCAATTTTCTGAGTCACTCAGTCGTTGGCTCAGCAAGATTTAAACCCAGCTCATAGGGCTCTAAGCGGCTGGCAGCTGCCAAGTCACAGGGCGTCGCCTCCCCTCCATTCCTCGCACCTCCTGCCCTTCCCTGTCCTCCACTCATTTCCATGCTGCACAACATCGCTTTCTCATCTCCTCTTTTTCTCTGCACCGGGGGAGGGGGGCGGAGACCCCCTAGGTTAGTCCCTTCCATCTCTGATAGTGTCCGATGGGTGTCCCCGAGTCAGCACGTGTGAAGCTGCCATGGGAAGGCTGTGGACATGCAGGAGGCGGGTGTGAGGGCAAGGGGACGAGAATCCAGCCACCACGGCAGGGACTTCAGACAGTCACGTTGTCTGCTAACCGCCAGGAACAGGGATGGAGGTTGGTGTGGCTCTCTCTGACTCTACCCCCTCCAATAATAAGATAAAACATCTACAGATAAATATTACACTCATGTGACTTGCAGCCTCAGTAACACTGAGGCTTAGTAACAGTGAGGCACCCCAAAATACTGACCCAGTGGCAACCTGGAGAGGGCAAGCTGGCCTGGGGCTTGAGGCTAAGGGACCGAGAAAGACCAAGCAATGTTCCCTGCTCCTCTGACGGCTTTTCTAGGACCCTTGGCCCGTAAGTCTCCAAGAGCATAGGGGACATTTCCTTACCAGCATATCAGGGAGCAGTGAGCCACCTTGGAGGGCTTCCCTAGTGGCTCAGGGGTAAAGAATCTGCCTACAATATAGGAGCTTGGGGAGATGTGGGTTCGATCCCTGGATGGGGAAGATCCCCTGGAGGAGGACATGGCAACCCACTCCAGTATTCTTGCCTGGAGAATCCCCATGGATGAGAAGCCTGGCAGGCGACAGTCCATAGGGTTGCCAAGAGTTGGGCATGGCTGAAGCAACTTGGCTTGGCATGGCAGGGAGTNTGGGGAAGATCCCCTGGAGGAGGACATGGCAACCCACTCCAGTATTCTTGCCTGGAGAATCCCCATGGATGAGAAGCCTGGCAGGCGACAGTCCATAGGGTTGCCAAGAGTTGGGCATGGCTGAAGCAACTTGGCTTGGCATGGCAGGGAGTCACCTTTGAATGTCTGAGCTGAGGGAGACTACTTGCTGTCACCCCTTATTTCACAAAACTTTCACAAAGTCAGAAGCCACCTACAGTTCTAAGATTATGGTGATTTGGTGGTTGTAAAAGACAGAGTGGGCTTGCTGCTACAAAGAACACCTTTAACACAATATGGCTGTTCTTCCTGCACTTAGCGACTCTCCAGGGCTTAGCAGAATGCGGCCCGAGAGCTCTGCTCCACACACTCATGCAGGGATCCAGGCTCCTCCTGTCTCCAGCAAGTCAGCACAAGATGGGAAGAGAAGGTGGAGGGTCACTCGTGGGAGGTTGGGAAGGGCCAGGCCTGGAAGTGCTGTGCCTTACTCCTCTCCTCACTGACCTGAACTCAGCTCATAGCTGCCCTGAACTGCAAGGGAAGCCCAAAGGGAGACAGGAACTCAACAATGGGGAGCCCAGCCATCCCGCCGCTCTCTAGAAAGAGACCTGCCTCTCTTTCTATGGCTCTCAGGCAGGGATAATCATGAAAATGACAACAGATCATAAAAAAGAGCCAGCATGTTTGAGCGCTTCCCATATGCCAGACCCTGCACAGAGACTGTTTTATTCACCCCTTGTAACCACCTAAGGTCAAGGTACTGGCCTTATTTCCGTGTTAGAGGGAAGGACAGGTTAAGAGAAGTTTAATGGCGCCTTTTGGGTCACACAGCATGTGGGTGGTCCCACTGGGAGTTGAGCCCAGCTCTTTCTGACTCCTGGGGGTGTTCCAGGGCCTTGCGGCTGCTGAGTACACCCAGGCTGAGGCGCCAAAGACAGCCAAGCTGGGTTCCAGACATGGTTGGGCCACTTCACTGTCTTGCCGACAACAGAGAGGCTTGACCACGGTCCTCCACAGTAGTCTTCTCACCCCACCTCCCAAGCAGGGATCGTGAGGCAGAGTGTCTGAATCACCAGGCAACCGGACAGCACCTCTGCTGAGCACAATTGCTTTCAAATCAAGCATGAAATAATCTAAAAATGAGTGGAAATGTGTATAACTCACTCACTTTGCTGTATATCTGACACTAACAGAACATTATAAATCAACTATACTCCAGTAAAAAAAATTTTTTTTTTTTTAAAGCACTTGCTCTTTGTGCTCTAACTCTGGATGACATTGCATGTTCTCCAGCATATCCTCCTGCCCTTTCCCATCAGCTTCCGCCTTCTTTATACCCCCTGCTCTCAAGCTGCCCCTTTCCTGGTGGGCAGCAAGGCCCATGTCCTGAGCCAGGTCCTTCCCCATCGTTGGAGGAAGCTGACTTCACAGGTGAGGCTGGGCTGCCCCCAGCTGTGGTCTGGATGCCTCCCTTGCATTTCCTCTTGGCCCCATAGCCCCAGAGCCTGCCAGTGCCTCTGCTCCAGGTCCGCGCACACTCACCGAGACCACAGACACGGGGGTCAGACAGGCTGAGCTCAAAGCTGGCTCCACCACTTACACGTTAGTTATGACACCTCGGTCAATAAGTGATCTCCCTTGGTTTCTTCATCTGGTAATTGTTGGTAATAATACCTGCCCCACAGGACTGTGGCAAAGATTAAGGGACATGATGTAAGTTCTTGGCCCAGTGCCAGAGCACACAGGAAGAAGAAAGAGCTCATAGACATTCTTAGTTCTGGGATGAACACAGTCAACCCTTTCCTCATTACTGAGTAAAATGGGGCCAGCTTAGCTCAGCTTCTCACCCTTTCTCGAGGCAGTCTCTGCACCAGACTAGCTCCCAGCCCTGAGTGATGCTAAGTCACTGTAAGGGAGCCTAAGGAAGAACTTAGCTAGAGAGGCTGAGTTATCTGTGTGATAGATTGAGGGGGAGGAAGTTAGTCCAGCTCCTCTGAGCAGACACCACGATGGGATTAAGTGTGTGGACTTCATTAAGGAAATAAATGCCTGTGGAGAAGAAAACAGTGAGGAGACTGGACAAGCCAGGGAGAGCTCTCAGGTCCAGCCCCAGAGAAGGAGAGAGAGGTGAGTGGAGGCACCCTGATCTGACCTGCCTTGCAGCCCAAGGAAATTTCAGCCAAACCATTGAGAGTCCTTGAGCCAAAGCTGGCTGACAAAGTATGTCTTGTGTTCCAGGAATGGGTCTGCCTGAGAGTTTCAGCCACATGCCGTCAGTGGTGGAACAGCCCAAGGAAGCATGACCTTGGTGCAAAGGGGGCCATGGATTTCAACTCACAATAGCCAGGGCCCTAGATCAGTGACTGAAGCACAGTTGATAACAGGCCATTCTCTCGGCCACCACAGATGGACACAGAGAGAAAGACAGAGGGTGGAAGCTGGGGTGTGTATGGTGGAGGGGGCTGTGGAATGAAAGGATGCAGAGCAGGATGGGAATAAGAGGAGTGAGAATCTAGAAACTGTTGAAAATTACAAATCATAATCTCTTCCATATTTCTTTAAAGATACAAGTTATAGCCTGGGAATTCTTTTGATTATTTTTGGCCACCTGGCCTATGCTTCCCCCAGGGTGATTGCCTCTGAGACTAGTTCCAGTCCTCACCAAATTATCCCATAAAATATGGTGCCTATGATGCCACAGATGTGGTTCTAAGTGCCTTTTAACTATTGAGTGGTTTAATCCTCACAACAAACTTTTGATACATGTGTGATGCTCATTATCGTTTTAAGAGATGGTGACCTGGAGGCACAGAGAGGTTGAGTAACTCGCCTAGAGTAATAGCCAGGGAGTGGTGGAGGTGGGATTGGAACTCCAGAATCTGGGCTCTTGCCTGATACTTGAGACTGCTACCCACCCCTGGCTACCTCCATGTCTCCTGTTTCCCTCTTCCCGCTCCTGTCCTCTTCATTACAGCCTCATCCCTGCAATCCAGTCCTGCAGCCACTCCCTTGTTTGATCCCCAAGTCTCCTGCAAGGTCCTCCAGGACTTAGCACAGGCCAGCGGAGGTGGTCACTGCATATCTGCTGATTCTGGGTTTGGATAATCTTCTCAAGCATTTGTACTCTACACTCCCCAAAGTTGCTCAGTTATTTGGGCTAACCTTCTTCCCTGGTGGCTCAAATGGTAAAGCATCTGCCTGCAATGCGGGAGACCCAGGTTCAATCCCTGGGTCAGGAAGATCCCCTGGAGAAGGAAATGGCAACCCACTCCAGTACTCTTGCCTGAAAAATTCTTTGGACAGAGGAGCCTGGTAGACTGCGGTCCATGGGGTCGCAAAGAGTCAGACACAACTGAGCAACTTCACTTTCACTTTTACTCAACATTGGCTCTTAAGTAGGGCTGAGTTTCACTCTGAGTGAGGAGGAAGAACGTCCCCATAGGAGAACACGGCAGAACCTTCAGTGTCGCCAACAGCAGCATCCCACAGTCTTCTGAAGGTCTAACCAGTTCTTGTTATTCCCTCATCATACCCTTTTCCAGCCTCTTAAAGTCTTCAGCCACCTGCCAAAAGTAGAATAAATGCCACCCATGTACTTGCCTCCCTGGTTGCTGCCAGGTGGGGCCCAAGGCACCTGTGAGCGTCTGCACTTGCCAGGAGTATCCCCGGGCACAAGACGGTGCAACGTGAAATAGCAGCGTGAAGACACAGTGACAGATTGAGATGCAAGTTTTATATTTTAAAACTTTAAACAGGGAGGAGTTTTAGGTTTTAGAATCTTTAACAGTACTTCTCCCTGGTTTTTAACAAGGAGTCCCTATTTTTATTTTGCAATGGGCCCCACAAATGATGCAACCAGCCCTGTGTTCACTGCCCAAGAAGTGTCAGGACTTCTCACTGAAACTCATCTGGCAAGGTCTGAGCTGGGAAGAAGGGTTAGATCCCACAAAGATAGGGACCTCCAGGAATGCAGCCAAGAGGAGGCGTCAGCGTTCCATCTCCAGTCTTCAAGTCCCCAGCCACTAGCCTACCTTGGTGGACTCTGACAGCACTTGGCCTCCTTCCGAGCTCCCCCAGCCTCTCCTGATTTCCTGCCCCAGCTTGCCTCTCTGCTGCTGCTCCACTGGCTTTTCTGCCTTTGCCTCCTACTGGGAGTGGCCCTCAGCTCTGTGCCTCAATCTCTCTTCTCTCTCTTTCCCTAACTGATCACGTCCCCTACTTGGCTCTCGCCTACTCCTCTGACAGCGATAATTTCTTAAAGCCACTCTCCCCCCATCCTCTTTCATCCCAGCTCCTGTTGTCCACAGCAGCCAATTGAGCAGGTCTTCCTTGGATGCAGACGCCAGGCATTCCCAGGGCAGACTGTTGCCCAGTCTCAGCGTGCTCAGAACGGAAGCTACTCACCTTCCTCCTCGAGTTATTCTTCCCTCTGGTTTTTCTATTTCCAGCCGTGGTATTCTCATTCTTACAGACATCCAGGACCGAAATCCCCTCGTAGTTTTTTAAATTTTTCATTTATTTTTTAATTGGTGGAAATTACTTTACAATTTTCTGTTGGTTTCTGCCATACAACATGCAAATCAGTCATAACTCTCTCTCTCTATCTCTCCCTCTATATATATATAATCCCCCTTCCCTCCTGAGCCTCCCTCCTCTCCCCCCATATCACTTTTCTAGGTCATCACAGAGCACCAGCCTGGGCTCCTTGTGCTATATCACAAGTCCCCACTAACTGTTTTACACATGATGGTGTAAATATGTCCACGCTACTTTCTCACTTCATCCCATCCTTTACTTCCCGTCCTGTGCCCACAAGTCTGTTCTCTCCTGGTAGTCTTTTATTCCTCTCTTTCCTTCACCCCCGACCTCCAAGAGAGCTCAAATCTTGTCATTCCTTCCTTAAAAATGTCTTGAGTTTGTTTCCTCCCATGAGTTCCTATTTCCAGCAGCATAGTTCAGACCTTTTTTAACTTCCATTGAGACAAGGGTTTCCGAATGGCCTCTCAGCCTTGCGTCTCTTTCCCTGACAATTGTTCATGTACATGGCTAGAAGATTAAGTTTATTAAAAATTGCTTTGCTGATGGAGTCATTCTGCTGCTCAAGATTTTTCAGTGAGTCTAGTTCTCCTCTCTCATTTACTAGGCAAAAGGACTGGTCATGTTGGGTATGATCATGTCTCTCTCCTACTGAAATCCTCATGGCTTTCTATTGCTCAGAATAACCTTCAGCATGACCTGGACATATGCTGACTAACACTCACTTTGCCTGGGTAATTCCTGTTAATTCTTCTGAACTCAGCTTTCTTGCCATAAAGGGTTATAGTACTTCATATTCCTCTTGTGAAACACTTACCGCTATTGTAATTTCGCTGTGCAATCAAAGATTTAATTTTACCCTTTCCTACTAGAATGTAAACCTAAGGGTAAAGACTGAGTTGATCTCATTCAGACAGACCTCTCTCCTTGCCTGACATATAACTGACGTTTAGTAAATATTTGTTGAGTAGATGAATAAGCTACTATTTATTGAGCACCAGGGTGATCTCGGTCAGGTATTTCATCTCATTTCATCCTCACAATACCTGCTTGGTATTATCTTCACTTCACAGAAACTGAAAATACCAAAGGTCATAGTTTTTATAGACAAGAAGCTGTTCTACATCCTGGCTAAACTGGTCTCCACCACTCGCCAAACACACCTTGCACTTTCCTACCTCTCTGCCTTCCTGAATTTGCCTCCACTTGATATTTCCCTTCTACCTTCACCTGCTGAAATTCTTGCCACATTTAAAGCTCCTGCCTTCAAAGCGGCTCCTGCTACCTTCTTGTCTGGTCTTGAATATGTGTAGTAGATTGGAACACGAGCCCTGGAATCAGACAGACTTGGATTTGAGTTCTATTAGTAACTACTCTTGGAGAAGGAAATGGCAGCCCAATCCAGTGCTCTTGCCTGGAAAATCCCGTGGACAGAGGAGCCTGATAGACTACAGTCCATGGGGTTGCAAAGAGTCGGACACGACTGAGCGACTTCACTCACTTCACTCAATAACTACTCTCTATCTCTACTCGCTGGTGACTTTGAGCAGGTTACTTGAGCTCAGTTGTCTCATCTACAATGAAGTAATGTTAAATACCTATCTCAGAAGGTTTAAATGAGATCAAGAATCTGGAGAGTTTAACACAGAGCTTGGTTTATCAGGGGCAACAACAATATTAACTCTTCATCCTCTTCTTTTTCCTCCTTCCTCTTCTTATCCTCTCCTCTTCCTTCTTTTCCAAAATCTGCTCTATTATTCCTATTCCATAGACTCATACTTACCTAGCTGATCTACTCACACTAGCCAGGAACTCACCGTTTCTCCTTACAATATCCATATCGGTGGCCACTGGCAACATGTGGCACCTAGCAGAGTAGAACCCTTGGTGTAGTCCATCTACTCATTCTCCCCTGGAATGTTTGCTGGATGGTAGGAGAGCGGATGTACATTTTTCATCCACATCAAATGTGTGAGTTCTGTTACACTGGAACCTGATAAAAGGCCCTCAGAGACCCAGGTCCTGGAGGTCCCAGATTCCTCAGTAGGAGAACATCTGGTCAAAGTAGGGTATCAAAGGACTTGAGTTTAGCTTTCACGGTCATAGAGGCCCAGGGATGTTGTACTATCACTTAGCTTGGCCAGGATTCTCATAACACTTTTGAACACCTGCTCTGTGTCAAGTGTTGGACAGTGTACATACATCACCATCCTTACCTGCCTGCTCGATGATGTAGACCTTATCATCCTCATTTTAGCTCCATTGTGTGGGTGAGAAAGGTTTTTCAGAGGAAGACATTTCCCTCTTGACTTCTTATACATTAGAAAAGTTTTAAAAATTAACACCACCAGATACCCTCCAAGAGAATGATGAAGGGTACATACTCCAGTCACCTGAGGCAGAGCCTGGAGGAGGATCCTTGGAGAAGAAAGAAGCTATTTCTTCTGTTTGGGCAAAAGCATCACAGTCATTAAGAGCTGAATTTAACATTCACTTCTCCCCATTCCCTAAGCTTTGCTCAGCTCTTTGGTCAATCCTACAAACTCAGGCAGTCCCAGCACTGAACACACCACTCCATAACGGGCAGCAGGTGATATAGCTAATTCAGCACAGAAGCTGAGTGCAGTTTTTGGCCAGTCAAAGGATTATTATAAGCAGCCAATAAGAAAAAAATTAATGATAAAGAATTTCTTCCACCCCCAGAACCTGCTGTGTTGTTTTTGCATATTTCCAAGCACTTAGGATGCCTGAGAGGTGTTATTTAAGGGAATAAATAACATTAGACTTTTCCCAGTGAGGGATCAGCTTTGTATAACCCCCTGAAACTGTTCTCAGCATGGATGTCCATGTTGGGGAGCAATCTCTTGGGGAGTCTGAGGGTAGGTCCTGCTGAAGCATTGGCCCCATGGTGGGCAGATCTGGGTTCCCAGGCATCTACTTGGGAATACTTCCAGAAGCATTGTTGGCCCAAACTGGCTCTCTTGGGGCCTACTGCTGGACCAAAATCCACTTCCACACAGAGGGGAACTATCTGGGGTGTTTTTAGTCATTCATAGGCTTCCCTGGTGACTCAGACAATAAGGAATTTGCCTGCAATGCAGGAGACCTGGGTTCGATCCCTGAGTTGGGAAGATCCTCTGGAGAAAGGAATGGCTACCCACTCCAGTATTCTTGCCTGGAGAACCGCATAGAAAGAGGAGTCTGGTGGGCTACAGTCCATGGTATTGCAGAGAGTCAGATACAACTGAATGACTAATGCTTAACTTACTTAGTCATTAATACTACAAAAAGAATTCAACAAGTAATTATCTTCCATGAGGGCAAGCTCCTAGAAGGCCCAGAAGCAAAAGGAGTTTGGATTGAAACAAGAAGTCTGAATGTGCAGTATGGGGAAGAGGGTTGACTTGATGAGCCTAATTGGGGACTGAATTGGTAGATGGAGAAAAAGGAAGTGGATGGCAGGAGATGGAGATCTGCTGAAATCTCATTTTCCAGACCCTATGATCTACCCTCTAGAATCAGCTTCCTCGCCCAGTGTTCTCTCCTTTTGCACCCCAGCCTAGCCCTGTCTTCCAACTTCAGTGATTTCCTGTCAGATCCCCCATACCCCTCTCCGGGGAGTATCCTTTCTCCTTAAAAGACATGAGAAAATTGAACAATTAAGCATAATGCTAAGTATGCTCTGCTTAGGATGAGGGCATATCCAGGTACCTTAAAGGATCCTCAGGACCACCAGAGGTCTGCTTACAAGAAATCAAGAGGTTTCTCTCCAGGAAGACTTCACTCTAAAGAAAGGAAGATCAAAGGGAGATGACTTTAAGAATCAGAAGAACAGGATGATTCTGAGTTCAGGCTTGCATCTGCCCTTGGAATCCATCTCCAAGCTCTGGGGTGCAGAAAGTGAAAGTGGAAGTCGCTCAGCCATGTCCGACTCTTTGCAACCCCATGGACTATACAGTCCATGGAATTCTCCAGGCCAGAATACTGGAGTGGGTAGCCTTTCCCTTCTCCAGGGGATC
>SJYX01009779.1:137835-149832 GCA_006410675.1 Oreotragus oreotragus
AGAGTCCCTTGGACTGCAAGTCCATCCCAAAGGATATCAGTCCTCAATATTCATTGGAAGGACTGATGCTGAAGCTGAAACTCCAGTACTTTGGCCACCTGATGTGACTCATTTGAAAAGACCCTGGTGCTGGGAAAGATTGAAGGCAGGAAGGAAAGGGGATGACAGAGGAAAAGATGGTTGTATGGCATCACTGACCCAATGGACGTGAGTTTGAGCAAGCTCTGGGAGTTGATGATGGACAGGGAGGCCTGGTGTGCTGTAGTTCATGGGGGTCTCAAAGAATTGGACACGACTGAGTGACTGAAAAGAAACATTTATGTGTATACTTATATCTTTATATATAGTTATTATAACATTCATCTTTCTTGAGCCTTCTCTCTTATCAGTGAGGAGAGAGTGGAAATAAATGATGCAAAGAAACATAGGCAGCTGAGGTGTCTATGAAGTTTAGCACAACAGATTTTTAAGATTTATGGGCTTCAGATAAATATTTCTGAGAATCAGGGCTAGCCTTTATGGGCTCTCTGCCTAGTCCAGCAGAACCTAACATGTAACCCACCTCCTTAAAATGAAGTTTTATTCAACCAGTTTTGTCAGGGTGGGTGGAGTACACACTACTGTTTACCTGGTTTTGATGCTTAAATAGGATTCACCTGAATTAAGCATATGATAATACCTGAAGGATTCTTGAACAAATGATTTCATTAAAATCATGAAAGGATTTGTTAAATCTCCAAACCAAATTGCTTATGATAGACGTATGCACACTACCATCTCCGATTCCTCTTCAAAACATTTGTGTGAATAGTGGAACAAGGTCTGTCTGCCCCCATCTAAATGCTTCTTAGTTCATGCTCTCTACATTCTCTTCCATATGTCCCATCCTGTCTGACCAGCAATGTCTGACTCTGCAGGGACCCTGCTTCTTATTAGAGAAAGTTCTCCTCTTTGTGTAAGCCGTTTTCAAAGAAGGGCCTTTAAGGACCAATTGGTTTACCTGGAAGAGTTGGTTTCTCTACGAAATGATTTATAAAATGCTGGGTGCCGGGTTTATTTGCTAATCCTAGGAAAGGCTTTTCTTCTCCACTCTAGTCACTATTTATGCATCTGTATTCCCCTTGGGCTTCATAAGTGTTCCCAGAGGAAGGAAATATCTAAACTTTCTTTGACAAGAAGCATAACTTTCTTATTAAGTTTCAACCTGGAGATGGCTTCCCATTATGCATTCTGCATAATGCCGTAAACATCTCCTTGGCAGCAGGAGCTCACTGGCATAATAGTACAGTCACTTCATGCCCAGGATCATGTGTGTCACACGCATATCACGTAAAACTGTTTATAGTAAAGGCTAGAAGAACCAACACGAAACAGTACTATTGTAGAATTGTAGGTGAATTTCTCTTTTACTCAAGTTTTGCCTACAAATGTTTCTGCTTTTGAGATTTGAATAACTTTAAAAAATAAATCGGTGCTATTTCCATCAAATTATACCATCTCTAATATTCCTCCTTTGGATTCACTGAGCACATTTCTCAAAAGAGGAGGCTATGCCTTTCCCACCCACTGAACCCCAAGAACCCAATTTTTGGAGAACATATCCTACTTTCTTCGACCCTCTGGTTTTAGTGAAAACTTATCAAATACAACAGCAGTATGACTCTGACCAGAAGTGCCCTGTGGAGCTTCTGGGTTGGTCCAAGTTGCCATTGTGCTTGCAAAATAGCATGAAGAACGGGAATGAAGGGTTTTATTGACAATAAGACAAGTGCTGTGGCTTTGCTGGGGAGGTGAAAAATCCTAGGGGATACCCTCAGCAGATGCCCAGTCTTCGAGCCAAGAAATTCCCATGAGAATTACTTAATTTCACAACATCATCCCTGAAATAGGTCAGAGCTTGGTATTATTTCTCCAATAAAGGATCTTGGATTTCACAAGAATGGTTGTTATGGCCATTTGATCAGCATGCTTGACTCAGCAAACAAGTTTCTATTGAAGTGTCTGGGTGATTTATGGGCATCCAGGGGAATAACACACAAGCTCTCAGGGGGACTACAAAATCTGTGCTTCTTGTAGGTAACCACCTCCACCTGCTTTGGCTTTGGAAGCCTTGCTGTGTTTATTATTATTGCTGTTCAATCACTAGGTCGTGTCTGACTGTTTGTGACCCCATGGACTGCAGCATGCCAGCCTTCCTTGTCCTCCACTATCTCCCAAAATTTGCTCAAGTTCAGGTCCATTGAGTTGATGATGCTATCTAATGATATCTTCTTGCTGTGCTAAATCCACAAAAGAGAGTGTCCAGACTTGCACCATTGCTGATCATGGTGTATAACTATAGAAAACACTGTTGGATGGATTGCTCAGTTCACAAGTAAAGTCTCTGTGAGATACTTTATTTGCAGGAGCAGCCACAGAGTCTTTAGAGGTTCTCTACCACCTCTCTACAACCCTGAGCCTGAGGACCTGCCCAAGCTTGCCCAATCAGATACCTTCCCTGAGATTTTTAAAATTGGATATAAGGGACAAAGGCTACTCTTTGCTGATCCAAGAGGTGAAGATTAAGAATTTCCAGTGAGTTTTTTTTTTTTTTAATCCTTTATCAGAAAAGAGAAGAAAGAAATGGAGACAAGAGATGGAAAAACTCCTCAGGTCAGTTAAGTCTCTAATCGCAATGCTTCCTGAGGCCCTTGTCTTTTTCAGTTGTGTAAGACTAAACATATTTCAGTAATCATCCAAGAAATTGCTATTCATGCCTAAAATGGTTTCACTATGGTAACGCTATGATAAATCGTCCTAAAACAAGGACCCTGGGGGAAGCACACCACTTAGATCTGTCACATAGGAGCCCCCAGTCGTCTGTCCTGTCCTTGTGAGGGAGCAGATCTGATCAAAGGCTACTGGCAAGTGTCCTCAGTAACTCTGTTACGAAAAGTGGAGAGAAAACACCCTAGACTCAGCCTCAGTCAGTCTGAGAAAGCAAGTCCTTCCCACCTTTCTGTTCCAAGAATGTCCTGACATCCAGGCACTAGACTTGGAGAAAAGGAGCTCTTTTTAGCTCACTTGCAGAATCTTTCTCTTGCACGTACACTTTCATCCATGCTTCTATGTGTGTGATCACCAGGGCTGGGATGAGAGTAGAACAAGCCGGGCACTAAATTTAAAGCACACAACTCTCATGGTCTCCTAAATGCCCTAGCCCCCCATTCTGCTCACCCTAGTGCTGGCCCTGATGATCACATGTGCCTCATTGTGGTTCATGGCACGAGGTGTACACATTCAGAGTGGTGAGGTATAAAAAATTTAGAATCAGGACTAAAACGCAGGTTTTTCATCTTCACTATTTCACTGGCTCAAGTTAATATCACAGAAATCTATAAGCTGTCTGGTCATCCATTTCTAATTGGTAAATTAAAGATAACCACCTTTATACACATTGTGTGTTTGCATGTGTGCATCTGTGTGTGCTAAATCACTACAGTCGTGTCCGACTCTTTGTGATCCCATGGACTATAGCCACTTTCCTCTGTCCATGGGATTCTCCAGGCAAGAATAGTGGAATGGATTGCTATACCCTCTTCCAGGGGATCTTCCCAAACCAGGGATTGAACTAGCGTCTCTTGTGTCTCCCGCATTGGCAGGTGGATTCTTTACCACTAGCACCACCTGGGAAGCTTATACTTAATTAAGCTTAAGCTTACATATAATTCCAAAGAATATGACGAGAATAACATAAAATTGTGTATAGGAAGGTTAAGAGACTGAGCTGAGGTTGGAAGATTCATTTTTCCATACACTAGGCCTTCTCTCTTGGGCTTGCCTGTGACTCATTACTTATTTCATTAAACAAACATATATTAAGTGCCTACTGTGACAAGACCCCAAGGAAATATTCAATAAATAACACGTCTAAAGCAGGGGTCCCCAACCTCCAGAATCTAATGTCTGATGGTCTGAGGTGGAGCTGATGCAATAATAATAGAAATAAAATATACAATAAAAGTAATGCAATTGAATCATCCGAAACGATCTCTGACACCCCAGCCTGTGGAACAATTGTCTTTCATGAAACTGGTTCCTGGTGCCAAAAGGTTGAGGACTGCTGTTCTAGAGGAAACGGATGTTGGATAAAACTCGGGTGGACATCAGTACCCAAGTATCCCCTTCCCCAGTGATCCCTGTGACACAACTGTCTTCCACCCCAGGCTCTGAGCTCTCCTAGATCTCTCAGGTATGATTTGCTCATTATTCAAGGTCCACGTGTATCCAGAGACCAATCAGCAGGAGGCCCAGAGTTATACTGGGAGGATGCTCCTTAGAATTGTCTTAGGAGAAAAGGAATCAGTCCCAAGAACGATCACCTACATCCTTGATTTACCTGGAGCCTCCTAGTGCCAGACCTGTGAGACAGAATTAGGCAATGAACAGGTCTAAAGGAGAGAGTTCCCAATGAATATTCTGTATTGCCGTTTTTGGTCTTTCTTGACCTTCAGTGACACCATCTTATATTTTGAAGTCCAGGACAATTGGAAATAAAATGAAATCTCCTATGTTCATGAGTTTGAGCAAGTTCTGGGAGATGGTGAAGGACTGGGACGCCTGGCATGCTGCAGTCCATGGGGTCACAAAGAGTTGGACACAACTGAGCGACTGAAAAAACAACAGCAATGTTCAGAGTTCATAGCACCTCTGACAGTGGCTGGGGGTGGGGGGTGGATTACACTGTACATTTAATACCCTGCATCAACTAGCAGGGTAAAAAGTCCCCTGCAAATCTCCTCCTCTGCTGCCCTATCTGGACCAAGAGATGACACCAATTTAACAAGCACAAGGGTATAAATCATGCGTTGAAATCTCTCACCATGGAAAGCCAAAGATTTTCTAGAAGAATGAAAAAAAAATCCATCCAGCACTAGGCATTTTTGGAGCCAGTGTTCATGTTTAAATGTTAAACATTTACATTTTACAGTGAAGTGACATTTTTAGAGGGGTTATATTGCCCATTTGCAGCCGTTACTCACTGCTGGCCATGGACTTGGAGCTGGAGCTGGGTGATGAATCAAAGACACCCTTTGTGGCATGTCACTAAGCAACTCCCTCCTCTTCTGTCTTCCGCAGAGCCTGGGCTGGGCACACAGCCTGTGTCGTCCACATGGTGGATTTACAGGTCGCAATTTATGCCAGCCAAAGTTTCCTGAGGAAAAGGCAGCTGGAGCTGGGCTTTGGCCGTGTCTCAATTACGTGCTGGGAGGAAAACGTGGAGAGAAAGTGGGGACTGGCAGGCACAGACGAGGTCAGACCTGGCCCTTTGTTACAGGCTTCCAAATCAGCTGTCCAGAATGATGCTTTAGTCTACAGAAGACAGATACATGGCAGAGGGTATGACCCTACTGCCACCCAGAACAGATATCTGTAATTGATCATAGTGCTCTTTCCTGCTGAGCCAGTCATGGCCTCATATGTGTACTTGACCCACATTCCAAGCAGCCACTTCCCCTTGGTCAGCTGGTACAGAGATGAACTTGTTTGGCATCCCTGCCTTGGTTTACATGCCAAAGTCTGCCTCCTATCTCCATCTTTTTACAGAAAATGGGAGGCTTCAGGAACCCTCCATAAACAGCTATTTATGACAACAACAACAAGAGTTGTGTTTTTTTTAATTGAAGCATAATTGATTTACAGTGTTCTGTTGGTTTCTCATGTACAGCAAAGTACATCATTATATATAGATATTCTTTTTCATTATAAGCTTATTACAAAGACAATTAATATAGTTCTCTGGGCTATTGTAGGACCTTGTTGTTTATCTATTTTATATATAGTGGTTTCTCTTTGCTATTCCCAAACTCTTAATTTGTCCCTCTCTCCCCTATCCTTTTGGTAATGAAACATTTGCTTTCTATGATTGTGAGTCTGTTGCTGTTTTGTAAATAAGTTAATTTTTATCATATTTTATCATATATAACATATAAGTGATATATTTGCCTTTCTCTGACTTTGATCTTTAGATCCATCCACATTGCTGCAAATGGAATTATTTTATTCTTTTGTATGGCCGAGTAGTATTCCATTGTATAGACTACATCTTTATCAACTCATTTGCTGAGGGTCATTTAGGTTGCTTCCATGTCAAGATCTTTCTCAGCCACATGCCTTTACATTTGCTGTTCAATGTGCCAAGAACTCTTAACTGTTAATGATTATCTGTCCCTTCCTCCATGATCTTCATCTCCCCAACTCTGGCACTTTCATATGGCAAACTCTCACTCATCATTCATGCTTTAGCTCATCTGACCTCCTACTTCTTTTTGAAATCTGAGTTACATGCTTGCTTTGCGTTTTCCTTAGCACCCAGCACTTCCTCCAGGCCAGCATATGCCACACTGTCTGCCTCCTCCACTGGGTTATAAGCCTACTGGGGATGAGCATGTGTTTGACTTGCATCCCCAACACCTGTCACTGTCTCTGGGTCTGTACTAAAAGACAATTGAATAATGGATGATTGAATTGAATGGATGGATGAACCCACTATTGAGAAGCAACTGGATTGGCATGCATAGAGAGATTGTACCCATCTCACTTCAATATCTGGTTAACTGTGATTGACAGATTCTTCCAGGCTGGTAGGAAAATGAGAGCAACCACCACCCCCGACAGGAAGTTCAATAGTTAAATCTAAGGGTGATGAGAAAACATGCCCAGAAAGATTGCTTTATTCAGATGCTGTCCATCAAACAACTTCGGCTATAAAGGAGAGCAAACATGAGCAATTACATCTAAGTTTCATTGCTTATCATAGCCAAAATCTATACCTGATATTGAAAGAAAAGTTCAAAATTTGGCCTTGGCATACTGATTTTTCAAAAGAATGCTCAAACTACCGCACAATTGCACTCATCTCACACACTAGTAAAGTAATGCTCAAAATTCTCCAAGCCAGGCTTCAGCAATATGTGAACCGTGAACTCCCTGATGTTCAAGCTGGTTTTAGAAAAGGCAGAGGAACCAGAGATCAAACTGCCAACATCCGCTGGATCATGGAAAAAGCAAGAGAGTTCCAGAAAAACATCTATTTCTGCTTTATTGACTATGCCAAAGCCTTTGACTGTGTGGATCCCAATAAACTGTGGAGAATTCTGAAAGAGATGGGAATACCAGACCACCTAACCTGCCTCTTGAGAAATCTGTATGCAGGTCAGGAAGCAACAGTTAGAACTGAACGAAGAACAACAAATTGTTTCCAAATCGGAAAAGGAGTACGTCAAGGCTGTATATTGTCTCCCTGCTTATTTAACTTATATGCAGAGTACATCATGAGAAACGCTGGACTGGAAGAAACACAAGCTGGAATCAAGATTGCCGGGAGAAATATCAATAACCTCAGATATGCTGATGACACCACCCTTATGGCAGAAAGTGAGGAGGAGCTAAAAAGCCTCTTGATGAAAGTGAAGGAGGAGAGAGAAAAAGTTGGCTTAAAGCTCAACATTCAGAAAACGAAGATCATGGCATCCGGTCCCATCACTTCATGGGAAATAGATGGGGAAACAGTGGAAACAGTGTCAGACTTTATTTTTTGGGGCTCCAAAATCACTGCAGATGGTGACTGCAGCCATGAAATTAAAAGACGCTTACTCCTTGGAAGAAAAGTTATGACCAACCTGGATAGTATATTCAAAAGCAGAGACATTACTTTGCCGACTAAGGTCCGCCTAGTCAAGGCTATGGTTTTTCCTGTGGTCATGTATGGATGTGAAAGTTGGACTGTGAAGAAAGCTGAGCGCCGAAGAATTGATGCTTTTGAACTGTGGTGTTGGAGAAGACTCTTGAGAGTCCCTTGGACTGCAAGGAGATCCAACCAGTCCATTCTGAAGGAGATCAACCCTGGGATTTCTTTGGAAGGAATGATGCTAAAGCTGAAACTCCAGTACTTTGGCCACCTCATGCGAAGAGTTGACTCACTGGAAAAGACTCTGATGCTGGGAGAGATTGAGGGCAGGAGGAGAAGGGGACGACCGAGGATGAGATGGCTGGATGGCATCACGGACTCGATGGACATGAGTCTGAGTGAACTCCGGGACATGATGATGGACAGGGAGGCCTGGTGTGCTGTGATTCATGGGGTCGCAAAGAGTCAGACACGACTGAGCGACTGAACTGAACTGATCACATGAGAATCCTTTCCAGAATCTAAGGACAGGGCTATTAAATGTCACCTCCTTGCCATAAATTTAATGAGATTTGCCAACTCAAGATCAATGAAGGAAGAAGGGCACTTGGCTGATTTACATAGCTGGGAAGAAGAAGGTGGACTGTGTCTCAGGTGGGTTGGACCCAGAAACTCAAACTGCTGCTGCTGCTGCTAAGTCACTTCAGTCGTGTTCGACTCTGTGTGATCCCATAGATGGCAGCCCACCAGGCTCCCCCATCCCTGGGATTCTCCAGGCAAGAATACTGGAGTGGGTTGCCATTTCCTTCTCCAATGCATGAAAGAGAAAAGTGAAAGTGAAGTCGCTCAGTCTGTCTGACTGTTAGCGACCCCATGGACTGCAGCCCACCAGGCTACTCCGTCCATTGGATTTTCCAGGCAAGAGTACTGGGGTGGGGTGCCATTGCCTTCCCCGGAAACTCAAACTATATCATCATGATTCTTTCCTTCTTGAGACTCAGCTTTGCTCTACACGTTGCTTCCTCCTCTTCTACTGTAGACAGGCTTCTCCCTCGGTCTGTATGTCTTCAGACAGCTTTAGTCATTCATCATGCTGACTTGGGCACCCTAGAGGAGAAAGAGAGCTTCTCTATGTATATGGATTCCAAAGGAGGCTATCACCTGATGCTGCCTGGGTCTCATGCCCCCACCCCTGACTCAAGCTCTATGGGTGACAGACACTATGAATGGGCAGACCAGAACCCAGCTGTGATATAGTAAGAAAGATACATTTGGTCTCTGCCTCTGGGTCTTGACACAGAGCTCCTAAAATCCTTGTAATTTCCCAAATTATAGGAATATACTGTGCTTTAATATTTAGTCTTAGTTTCTGGTTTCTTAAACAAGAGATTCCAAGATGCTTAAACTCTTGAAAATAATAAATGTCTTTTTGTATTAATAAGAAGACTAGTCACTGGGGTACTAGATAGTTTGTTGCCAGATGAACCAACTATATAATTATAGGGTTGGAACTTTCAGTCCCATGCCCAGCTCCAGCCTCCAAGGAGGGGAGAGAGGCTGGAGATTGAGTTCAATCACCAATGAGCAATGATTTAATCGATCATACTTATATTAATATATTCAGTTCAGTTCAGTCACTCAGTTGTGTCCAACTCTTTGCGACCCCATGAACTGCAGCAAACCAGGCTTCCCTGTCCATCACCAACTCCCAGAGTCCACCCAAACCCATGGCCGTTGTGTCAGTGATGCCATCCAACCATCTGATCATCTGTCATCCCCTTCTTCTCCTGCTCTCAATCTTTCCCAGGATCAGGGTCTTTTCCAATGAATCAGCTCTCTGCATCAGGAGGCCAAAGTATTGGAGTTTCAGTTTCAACATCAATCCTTCCAATGAACACCCAGGACTAATCTCCTTTAGGATGGACTGGTTGGATCTCCTTGCAGTTCAAGGGACTCTCAAGAGTCTTCTCCAACACCACCACTCAAAAGCATCAATTCTTCAGTGCTCAGCTTTCTTTATAGTCCAACTCTCACATCCATACATGACTACTGGAAAAACCATAGCCTTGACTAGACCGACATTTGTTGTCAAAGTAATGTCTCTGCTTTTTAATATATGCTATCTAGGTTGGTCATAACTTTCCTTCCAAGGAACAAGCGTCTTTTTTTCATGACTACAGTCACCATCCACAGAGATTTTGGAGCCCAGAAAAATAAAGCAAGCCATTGTTTCCACTGTTTCCCCATCTATTTCCCATGAAGTGATCGGACTGGATGCCGTGATCTTAGTTTTCTGAATGTTAAGCTTTAAGCCAACTTTTTCACTCTTTTCTTTCACTTCTTTCATCAAGAGTCTCTTTAGTTCTTCCTCACTTTCTGTCATAAGGGTGGTGTCATCTGCATATTTGAGGTTACTGATATTTCTCCTGGCAATCTTGATTCCAGCTTGTGCTTCCTCCAGCCCAGCATTTCTCATGATGTACTCTGCATAGAAGTTAAATAAGCAGGGTGACAGTATACGGCCTTGACGTACTCCTTTTCCTATTTGTAACCAGTCTGTTGTTCCATGTCCAGTTCTAACTGTTGCTTCCTGACCTGCATATAGGTTTCTCAAGAGGCAGGTCAGTTGGTCTGGTATTCCCATCTCTTTCAGAATTTTCCACAGTTTATTGTGATCCACATAGTCAAAGGCTTTGGCATAGTCAATAAAGCAGAAATAGATGTTTTTCTGGAACTCTCTTGCTTTTTTGATAATCCAGCAGATGTTGGCAATTTGATCTCTGGTTCCTCTGCCTTTTTTAAAACCAGCTTGAACATCTAGAATTTCACGGTTCACTATTGCTGAAGCCTGACTTTGAGAATTTTGAGCATTACTTAACTAGCATGTGAGATGAGTGCAATTGTGCAGTAGTTTGAACATTCTTCGGCATTACCTTTCTTTAGGATTGGAATTAAAACTGGCCTTTTCCAGTCCTGTGGCTGCTGACATACTGAGTGCAACACTTTCACAGCACCATCTTTTAGAACTTGAAATAGCTCAACTGGAATTCCATTGCCTCCACTAGCTTTGTTCGTAGTGATGTTTCCTAAGGCCCACCTGACTTCACATTCCAGGATGTCCGGCTCTAGGTGAGTGTGAGTGATCACACCTTCATGATTATCTGGGTCGAGAAGATCTTTTTTGTGCAGTTCTTCTGTGTATTCTTGTCACCTCTTCTTAATATCTTCTGTTAGGTCCATATCATTTCTGTCCTTTATCGAGCCCATCTTTGCGTGAAATGTTCCCTTGGTATCTCTAATTTTCTTGAAGAGATCTCTAGTCTTTCCCATTCTGTTGTTTTCCTCTATTTCTTTGCATTGATCACTGAGGAAGGCTTTCTCATCTCTCCTTGCTGTTCTTTGAAACTCTATATTCAGATGGGTATACCTTTCCTTTTCTCCTTTGCTTTTCCTTTCTCTTCTTTTCACAGCTATTTGTAAGGCCTCCTCAGACAGCCATTTTGCTGTTTTGCATTTTTCTTAGGGATGGCCTTGCTCCCTGTCTCCTGTACAATGTCACGAACTTCCATCCATAGTTCATCAGGCACTCTATCAGATCTAGTCCCTTAAATCTATTTCTCACTTCCACTATATAATCATAAGGGATTTGATTTAGGTCACACCTGAATGGTCTAGTGGTTTTCTGCCGGGGGCCAGCGTGAGGAACTCCGCCCATGGCAAAGGTCATGAGGAAGGAGGCTTCGGCATACGCAAAGGCGTGATCAAGCCTCAGGAGACCCCCTGTTCCCGAGCATCTACCCCAAAACCAGAGTCTGTTTTTTTTCTGTCACCTACACCTTTGACTTGCCAGGGGGCTCTCCCCGCTAACCGTTTCTCTCAGAGAAGGAGTAAACATGCAGCTCCAAGTTAATAAAATTCCTGGGCGTGACAAGATTGTTTCAGCTTACGAACTCTGAAGGTTATCTAGCCTGCCTGTATAGGTTCGTCTGGCCACATGTGATGATTTACAGCCTCCTGACCGTGAGAGGCATGAGATGTTTTAGACTTACTAAAGGCAAATTCTTGTGGGAAGTTAGAAATTATTAGTATAGTGGGTTGGTTGGGAATTATATTGGTGAAGGGTTTTTCCATTTGTTGTGTCAATAATTGCTGCTAATTCCCTGCCCTGGGTGGGACAAGGGTGTCTCAGGTCAAACCTCTCTGCTGACAGACTAGCTTGTGTGACAACCTCTCAACCATAAACAGCACAGAGTTTGGAGTATTAGCATAGGGCTTTTCTCATTGTTGAGTCAATGATTGCCGCCAGGCCTCCATATCCTTAGGCACCT
>SJYX01009779.1:153503-165623 GCA_006410675.1 Oreotragus oreotragus
CTCCAGTACTCTTGCCTGTAAAATCCTATGGATGGAGTAGCCTGGGGGGCTGCAGTCTATGGGGTCGCTAACAGTCGGACAGACTGAGCGACTTCACTTTCACTTTTCTCTTTCATGCATTGGAGAAGGAAATGGCAACCCACTCCAGTATTCTTGCCTGGAGAATCCCAGGGATGGGGGAGCCTGGTGGGCTGCCGTCTATGGGGTCACACAGAGTCGGACACGACTGAAGTGACTTAGCAGCAGCAGCAGCATCACTATCTTAAGACTAAGTAGATCTTAAGGGGAACATTGGTGAAAGGATTTTCATTTGTTGGGCTGGTGTTTGCTGCTAAATCTCCATCTTCTCTGCCTTTATAATGAATATAACTAGCATATAGGAGAAATGAGTATTAACCTTTAAGCATACATGAGAAATAAGAATTAACCTTTAAGGTTAATCATGTTAACCTTGGGTCAAATAAATTCCTTTCTTGATTGTAACTGACTACACCCTCACCCTATAGGAATGCAACTTTATTTGGAGGGTGGTGCCTGGTTTAAGAAAAAAAAACCCTTGGAAAAAATAAGTTTTTTGGTTATCAGAAAGAAAGGATCATAAAAAGTCAGCAGGTCTCATGGCCAAAAGAGGAGGTAAAACCCCTAAGACCTTTTTTTTAATGTAAAGCACCTGATTTTTATAAAGGTCAGGACTGCTGACCCCCACGTGACTCTGTATTCATCCCTATATGTAACAAAAGGTATATAAGAAAACCTGAAAAATAAAGAAATGGGATCAGTTCCTGGAAAGACTGAGTCCCCCATGTCGTTCTTTCTTGTTCCCTGTTTTTCCGGCTGAATTCCCATCTGGAGCATGGATGCTATTCCATGTAAACCAAGTTATTCAGCCTCTTTTTCTCCACTAATATTTCCTACTCACTATCCATTTCTAATCTCTCTATCTGTAATTAAATATGTATTTTTCCAAGGTCGCCAACTCTGTCCCCACCTTCAAATCACCCTGGATCCACCGGGGCTGGACCCCAGCAGTTTTCCCTACTTTCTTCAATTGAAGTCTGAATTTGGCAATAAGGAGCTCATGATCTGAGCCACAGTCAGCTCCCAGTCCTGTTTTTGCTGACTGTATAGAGCTTCTCCATCTTTGGCTGCAAAGGATATAATCAATCTGATTTCAGTGTTGACTATCTGGTGATGTCCATGTGTAGAGTCTTCTCCTGTGTTGTTGTAAGTGAGTGTTTGCTATAACCAGTGTGTTCTCTTGGCAAAACTCTGTTAGCCGTTGCCCTGCTTCATTCTGTACTCCAACCCTAAATTTGCCTGTTACTCCAGGTGTTTCTTGACTTCCTACTTTTGCAATCCAGTCCCCTATAATAAAAAGTATATCTTTTTGGGGTGTTAGTTCTAGAAGGTCTTGTAGGTCTTCATAGGACCATTCAACTTCAGCTTCTTCAGTATTACTGGTTGGGGCATAGACATGGATTACTGTGATATTGAATGGTTTGCCTTAGAAATGAACAGAGATCATTCTCTCGTTTTTGAGACTGCATCCAAGTACTGCATTTTGGACTCTTTTGTTGACTATGATGGCTACTCCATTTCTTCTAAGGGATTCCTGCCACAGTAGTAGATATAATGGTCATCTGAGTTAAATTCACCCATTCCAGTCCATCTTAGTTTGCTGATTCCTAGAATGTTGACGTTCACTCTTGCCATCTCTTGTTTGACCACTTCCAGTTTGCCTTGATTCATGGACCTGACATTCCAGGTTCCTATGCAATATTGCTCTTTACAGCATTGAACCTGTCTCTTATACACATCTAGATGTGTATAAGAGACAGGCTTATACTTAATTAAGCTTAAGCTTATATATAATTCCAAAGAATATGACGAGAATAACATAAAATTGTGTATAGGAAGGTTAAGAGACTGAGCTGAGGTTGGAAGATTCATTTTTCCATACACTAGGCCTTCTCTCTTGGGCTTGCCTGTGACTCATTACTTATTTCATTAAACAAACATATATTAAGTGCCTACTGTGACAAGACCCCAAGGAAATATTCAATAAATAACACGTCTAAAGCAGGGGTCCCCAACCTCCAGAATCTNAATACTGAAGTGGTTTGCCATTCCCTTCTCCAGTGGACCACATTCTGTCAGACCTCTCCACCATCACCTGTCCTTCTTGGGTGGCCCCACACGGCATGGCTTAGTTTCAGTGAGTTAGACAGGGCTGTGGTCTGTGTGATCAGATTGGTCAGTTGTCTGTGACTGTGGTTTCAGTCTGTCTGCCCTCTGATGCCTTCTCTCAGTGCGTACCATCTTACTTGGGTTTCTCTTACCTTGGACATGGGGTATCTCTTCCCAGCCGCTCTAGCAAAGCACAGCCGCCACTCCTTACCTTGGCCATGGGGTAGCTCCTCTCGGCCACATTTGTGTGCCGTCGCAGCCAATATATTGAAACCTCCATAAAACTCCTATGGGGTTTAGAGACCTCCCAGGTTGGTGCATCCATGTGCAGGGTGTGTAGGGCACTGCAGACTTCATGGAGAGAGATGCTCCTGAGCTTGGGACCCTTCTGGACCTTGACCTCTTCATCTGAGTGTTTGTGTCCTTTATAAGCCAGTAAACACAATTAAACGGTTTCCTTGGGTTCTATGGGCCATTATAGAAAATTATTGAACATGAGGAGGGGATGGTGAAAACCACCAATTTGTAGCCATGTCAGAAAGAATTTGCAGGTAACTGGGGGCTCACTACCTGTGACTGGTGTCTGAAGTGGGAAGGCAATCTTTTGGGACTTAACCTGTGGCGTGTGTGCTCACCCCGGGCACTTAGTGTCAGAATTGAATTGAATTGAACTGTGGCATGCCCAGGTGAGGTCCACAGAGAATCAGAGAATTAGCTGATGTGGGAAACCCATACATTTGGGATTAGAAGTGTTGAGAGTAGGTGGGAATGTAAATTAGTACAGTCACTGTGGAAAACAGGATGGAGGTTTCTCAGGAACCTAAAACTAGATTTACCATGTGACCCAGAAATTTCACTCCTGAGTGTATATCCAAAAATAAAAACAGTAATTTGAAAAGACACATGCATCCCAATATTCATAGCAACATTAATTACAATTGCCAAGACATGGAAGCAACTAAGTGTCCATCCACACATAAATGGATAAAAAGCTGTGATAGACACACACCCATACACCCACACACAGTGTGGAATACTACTCAGCCATAAAAAGAATGGAATTTTGCCATTTGCAGTAATGCATAGACTTGGAGGGAATTATGCTAAGTGAAATAAGTCAGACAGAAAGATAAATACTGTATGATACTGCTTATATGTGGAATCTGAAAAAACAACAGCAACAACAAACGAGTGAATATACCATAAAAGAAGCAAACTCACAGAGGCAGAGAAGAAGCTCGTGGTTATCAGTGGGGGGAGGGGCAGTATGGGAGCTGAGAGCGGGAGGTGCAAACCCTGGCTCAAGTGTGTACTGTAAGGGCTTTCCTGATAAAGAATCTGCCTGTAATGCAGGAGATACAGGCTCAGTCTCTGGGTCGGGAAGATCCCCTGGAGAAGGAAATGGCAACCCGCACCAGTATTCTTGCCTGGGAAATTGCATGGACAGCGGAGCCCGGAGGTCCACACTCTACAGGGTTGCAAACAGCTGGACACAACTTTGCAACTGACAAAAACAATACGTATTGTACCACATGGAGAATAATGCCAATATTTTGTAATATCTATAAAGGGAAAGTAACCTTTAAAAATTACAAAGTGTTTTAAAAAATAGTTTGACCGTAGAGTCATTTGGCCTTGTGGTCAAGGGTGGCCAAGGTTCTGTGACTCACCAAAACTACGCAGAAAGGAGCAGGGAGGAATGCGGAAAGGGAGGAAGGGATGAAGGAAGGGAAAGAGGAAGGGAGGGAGGGAGGAAAGGGAAACAGGAATAATCTATTTCTTGATTGTAGTAATAGTTACACAGACACGTAAATTTGTCAAAACTTATCAATATGCCTTCTTTAAATACATTTGCATTTTATTGCATGCAAATTATACTTCAGTAAAGTTGATGTAAAGAAATTAACTCTTCTAGGGGGTCTCTGACTTCCCAGGTAGATGTAAGCACCCACACCCACAGACTTTCCAGTGGTCTCTGTGATTGTTACAGCATGACGCATGCTACTCTGATTATCTGCTTAGCTGTCTGTCTCTCATACTCTTTCGTGAGCCTCTGAAAGGCAAGAACTATGCTCCATTCAACTTTAGTGCCCAGAAAATTGGTGCAGTACTCAATATATAGTAGACAATTTAGTTTTAGGTCTGTAAAATGAAAATTCCATGTACAAGATTAGACTATACTTAAGTAGCATAAATTAAGGAGATTTTCAAAACCTAAAGCTAGAGTAATTGTAACATCACTACTCGCTTCACCCCATTCCTCCAAGGGATCAGCCAACATCTTGAGAATGCTTTAGCTTCCAGAAGTCTTTACTCCTTTGATTTGAAGGGTTAAAACGATTTCAGCTGATAACTGGGTAAGAGGTTCAAAACAGAATTTAGTTCAAAGCAAAAGAGTAGAACCCAAAAGCAAAAGATTAATTTTGTATAAATGAAACTGGAAAGCTTCTTGACGGAGGCAACGTCTGAGTTGAAATAATAAAAAAAAAAAAACCCAGTTTCTGGAATCTAAAAAAATGGCAGAGATAAACCTATTTGCAGGGAAAATACAGGCACAGACGTAGAGCAGACATGTGGATACAGAGGGAGAATGCGAGGGTGGGAGGAATCGAGGCAGTAGCTTCGACATGTATACACTACGATGTGTAAAATAGATACCTAGCGGGAAGATGCTGCATAACGCAGCTCGGCGCTCTGTGATCACCTAGAGGCGGGAGAGAGGCTCAGGAGGAAGGGGATATATGTGTACACATGACCGATTCACTTTGTGGTACAGCAGAAACTAACACGCATTGTAAAGCAATTCCACTCCAATTTTAAAAAACCAAAGCAAACAACGACAACCAGAAAAAACCAGTTTTTGGTGTTTTTTCTGGAAGAGGCAGCCTATAAGCTAGAGTAAAATGCCAGAACAAAGAGGAGAGAAGGGAACTCCAGGTATTGAGACTACAGAGCAAATAAGGAATTCGATTAATTAATTAACTCTAAAATGGCACAGAGTGGAAACTACCAACAGTTTGGTGCTGCTGGGGGCGTGGGTGCAAGGAAGGTTGTGAAAGAGGAGCAGGGAGACGTCAGCTTGAGGCACTTGATGAATTCCACGTAGCAGGTGAGAGCCTTAGGAAATCCTCGGGGCACAGCAAAGGGGAGGTGCATCCAGCGCTCTGGCAGTCTTCCTTTCTCTCTGTCCAGCAGGAGACTTGGACCTGCTTGGGAGAAGAGCCCACGGCCCCCAGGCTCCCTTCCAACCTCAGAGCATCGTCCAGAGTCCTTGCTGGTCCTCCAGCTGAGTGCAGCAGGCAGTGATGTTCCAGGCCTCATTGCATGGTTATTTTTTTGATCGTATCAGCTTGCCAACTGCCTTGAAATATTTGAAGGGAAAGTCTTTTTGCTGAGTTTTATCATATGTCTATATTGCCAGACTGATTTTCAAGTCTTTTTCTAAAAAAAAAAAAAAGGAATGTTTCCCCCAAATAAAAAGTATATAAAACCTCAATATACAAAAAAGGATAAGATTGCAGTAGCTTTTTTGAAGTGAGGTGGAGGAGTCTGCAGCTCATTTCCCTCCCTCTTCCCCCTGTAGCATACCCCTTTGCCTTCCTCCCCAGCTTTTACAAGGTCCCTCCAGAGGAAACCAGGGCTCTCAGAGGCACAGCTGAAAACGATCAAACAAAGGTGATCCTTAGGACAAAGCGTGTGTGTCTTCTCCGTCCCCAGGACCTGGAGCCTGGGGGATGCTCAGGGTACCCCAAGGACAGTACTAAGAGCATCTGTGGTTTATTTGGCTTCTCAGGCAGCACACTCATATTCAATCTTTGTCCAAGTCCTTCTCCCGTGCTTCCTAAGTGGGAAGGAAACCTTCCTTGTCCATATCTGCTCCTCTCTCCCTGCTTATTGTGATTCCCTCCTCTACTGTAAACAGAGTCATAGGGACCACTGAGAAGTCTGTATGAGAGTGGTGCTTCACTCTATCTGGGAAGTCAGAGGCCCCCAGAAGATTTAATTTCTTTAAACCAACTTTACTGAGGTATCATTTGCATGTGATAAAATGCAAATTTATTTTAAGCATATATATTGCTGAGTTTTGATAAATTTATATGCTGAGCATCAAAGAATTAATGCTTTTGAACTGTGGTGTTGAAGAAGACTCTTGAGAGTCCCTTGGACTGCAAGGAGATCCAACCAGTCCGTCCTAAAGGAGATTAGTCCTGGGTGTTCAGTGGAAGGACTGATGCTGAAGCTGAAACTCCAATACTTTGGCCACCTGATGCAAAGAACTGACTCATTTGAAAAGACCCTGATGCTGGGAAAGATTGAGGGCAGGAGGAGAAGGGGATGACAGAGGATGAGATGGTTGGATGGCATCACTGACTCGATGGACATGAGTTTGAGTAAACTCTAGGAGTTGGTGATGGACAGGGAGGAATGGTGTGCTGCGATTCATGGGGTCGAAAAGAGCCAGACACGACTGAGCGACTGAATGGAACTGATGTGTCTGCGTAACCATTAATTACCACAGTCAAGTTCCCTCAAGTCTCACCATTTTCCGTTTGTGTTATGCTCAAGCCATCTCCCTCACCCCAGCTCTCCTCTGTCACCCAGCTGGCTTTAGGATTCTCCTTGATCTCTTGTTATTTGAATCATAGCTCAGACCCTCCACTTGATATCCTGTGTGGTGGGTGTGTTTTCTCCTGACGATCCTAGTGTAGTGAAGTGGGGTGAGCCTGGAGACTGGAGACATGTTGCCCCAGCCCGTGAACAGGCGAGGTTAGGAGCTTTGCCTCTGGCTCCAGCGAGAAAGATGTCTGCTCCTCCAAGACCCTGCCTTCCCGACCTGAGGCCCCAAGGATCAGCAGGAAAGAGTTAACTGAACCACATGGCTATTTGTAAGAGATTTGCTTTTCTCATCTCTTCCTGTATGAAACTCAAATTGAAATTTTATTTCTCCTCTCTAAAGCTCATCATGTCTGGATTTATTTTTTCTTTCTTTACACACAATAGCACCATATGTTGGAATAAGTGATACGAGAGTTTAAGTCTTACTCTATGAATTCAGGTGTGCTAGATATTCACACTGTTTTATTCTCTTTCAATCTGAGTTCACTGGACCCCTGCCCTAAACACTGACTGGCAGGAAATTCAGTATTGGTCATTGTCGCTGTTCCTGTCTGGCCTCCGGGGTCTTGGGGGCCCTCAGAACCTATTACAGGCTTTGCTTCTGATCCTTAGAAAATCTTTCGGCTCCCTAAATTTGGTACCTGCATTCCTAGAGTCCCTTGGATCCCTCCTTAAGACTCCAGGCTTAATCTCAATTATCTCTTTCCTCTATTACTATATCTTCCTGGCCAAAAAATAAAAATAGAGACTATTTGTTAAAAGGTTCACCAAAGCCAAGGAATATGCTCTTAACTCACTGTGTTACCTCGTTTACTCATCACAATGGAGACAGGCACTCCCAGGTTGGAACTGGAGGCTCAGAGTTTTGTCGGCATCCTCCAGCAGAGGTGGAAACAGAAGTCTGGAGAGAAGAAATCTCCTGTTCAAAGCCATGCTGAGCACCCTGGAGGGCCTGCCTCCCCACCACCACCCACCACATTCACCAGCCTCATTCTGCCCTTTGATTTAAGGCCGCACCACCCTCCCTCCCCACCACCATCCACCACATTCACCAGCCTCATTCTGCCCTTTGATTTAAGGCCACACCACCCTCCCTCCCCACCACCATCCACCACATTCACCAGCCTCATTCTGCCCTTTAATTTAAGGCCACATCACCCTCCCTCCTCAACATCCTTCAGTATATGGGCATTTCTCTTGCTGTGGGTCATTCCAAGATAGCTTTCCCAGGACCCTCCTGGCATTTGGTTCTAAACATGGCACCTTCCGGCTTCCCAGGTGGCACAGTGGTAAAGAATCCACCTGCCATTGCAGGAGAGGCAAGAGATGCGAGTTTGATGCCTGGGTCGGGAAGATCCCCTGGAATAGGAAATGGCACAATCCATTCAAGTACTCGTGCCTGGAATATTCCATGCACAAAGGAGGCAGGAGGGTTACAGCCCAGGGGGTCAAAAAGGAGTCGGACAGGACTAAGGACTGAGCATGCACGCACACACTGTACCTTCTCTGCTTCTGTGTGGTTTTTCCCTTCTGCTCTCGCCCACTTTCCACTGAGTTTCCCTCCAGACCAGCCGCCCACTCACTCCCAGCCTGCGCCATCTGACTATAATGCCGAGCCCTGCTTCTTCTCCAAGACATTTCTCCGCCACCATTCAAGCTGCGCTTTCCCTCCTTCAACAAGTGTTTCCAAACTCGCCTGATGGAGCAGACAGCTTGCCAAGCCTGGCCAGGCTCCTCTGCAAATGAACACTCAGACCCTAAACTGTAGAGTTTGGGAAACATGTCAAATCAGGAATTCTGACCTTCTTGTTTCACAGAAAGGGAAAACAGCTGAAGCGCAGAGAAAGGATCCAGCCAGAGAGGATCAAACAGGAGGAAACCCGCGTCTGCATGCCCACGTCCACCTGGGCGGACTCACTTTCCATTCCATCTTGCGGTCCAGTCTCCACTTCCCCTTACGGCATGAGCTAAGCAACCAAGCAGGAGTGCCTCTGAGGACCTGGAGACCCCCCGACAAATTGGACACCCCACAGCAGTTCCCCAAGTCGTCAGATATAATTAAATATTAAATTATCTCAGTTGCTTCTGGGTGACAGTGCAGAGCAGGAGGGGGGAAAAAAAAGCTTCCTAAAAAATTCGTCGAAGTTCTAAAATTGGAATTGGTACACAATATCAAACCAATAACATTTCAGCTAATCGCAGAGACAAAATCAGCACAAATTCTGGATGAAACTGCTATAGGATTGACACACATATAATTTATTTGACAGGCGTAGACTTTTTAAAAAGAGAAAACCACTATTAAATGTTACCAAAATCACTTTCGATTTGGAATTTGACAGCCCACTCATCACTTTGAGGCACGAGCCATCCAGGGCCCGGGCACTGCCAGCTGCACGCGCTCTCTGGGGCCCTCAAACTTCAGCCCCCCTGCAACCTCTCCTTCCTCTTCCCTGGCACTCCTCCCCTTCTGCCAAACCAGGCAGAAGGGTGCACTCCCTTCTCGCTACTGAGACTCAGCACTGGATTAAAATAATCAGAGTACCTTACAGTCATCATATCTCTACGCAGCGCTGGACCTCTTGTTAATCCTCACAGCAACACTGTGTGTTTGGTTCTTTTGTTATTTTATAAATGAGGAAACCTAGGCCCACAGTGAACATGCACTTGCCAAGTTTCCTCACTGAGCAGAGCAAGCCATCTGACTCTGGGGTCTCTGGTTCGGTTCACTTTCCCTAATGCCTGCTCCACGTGGTGGATGGGGGACCACGTGAACAATGCATGTGACGAGTGTGCACATACTGGTCCTTCAGACACGTCTGCTCCCTTCCTGATGGATGTCTTTATCAGAATACATGCATCTCCCTCTCCCACTACACTGCCCTTAATTTCTCTATTAGAAATATATTGCTTTGAATTTTAAGGAAAAAGGTTTTAAGGATACCAGTGATTTGCACTTTCAGCATCACTGCTAACTTATCAAACATTTTGAAATAATTATCAGCAGTTAATGGCTCTCTTTTGTGCATTTGCTAGTTTCTTCTCACCACTGTGAACACAAATATAATCTATTTCATGTGAATAGATGCAGGATTTAGGGTCCAGGAAAATAAATATTTATGCAGGTGGGATTTCATGTACAGGGGGTGGTGACCTTGGTGGTAAGGACCTTGGTTAGCACATCCTCTGTAGGACTCCAAGGATCCCTGGGCCTTGCCAGGGAAAGCCTCTGAACAAAGGAGAAGATAACCCAGATTGGACTTCCCAGGTGGCTCAGTGATAAAGGATCTGCAATGCAGGAGATGCTGAAAACACAGGTTCTATCCCTGGGTTGGGAAGATCCCCTGGAGGAGGAAATAGCAACTCACTCCAGTATTCTTGCCAGGAAAATCCCATAAACGGAGAACTGTAAACCTCCAGGCTCCTGTCCATAGGATCACAAAGAGTCGGGCACAACTGAGCCACTGAGCATGCAAGTCAGATTGAGTCATCATTAAAAATCCATTCATACACCTTTTCCACGGGCCCACATGCACAGGCCCATGGACTCTGGAAGAGAGTTGCCCATGACATGACTGTCAGCTTTACCTGGGCCAGTAACCCAACCTCTCCAAGTTTATTCATCCCTAAAACTGAGATGTTAATAATAACACCCACATCACAGGATTATTGTAAAAACGAAAAGGAATGATTCACGTAAGCATTAGCACTGTTTCTGGTATACTGTGCTGTGTCAACAGTAGCTCTGGCTGTCGTGGATAGTAACAGTATCTATAGCTGTAATTGTGATGGTAGTAGTTGTAGGAAAGACATGTTCCCATCAAAGCCTGCCTCAACCACATAAATAAGAAGCAACAACTCAGATTAATCCTGAGCTATGCTTTTCAGAGAGTTAATTCTTAGGTAGATTGGTAAGAAGTTCAGGGTCCCTGATGAGGCAAAAGGGGTTTGGGGCTCTTAAGGAGGAGAAAAGGACAAACTTTTTTTCCACATTCTTTTGTCTTCATCTGGAGAAGGAAACGGCAACCCACTCCAGTACTCTTGCCACAAAACATCTTTTTCTTTAAGCCCAAAGCTAATGCTTACACAAGAAAACAACTCATCTTGCTCAAGTATATGCTTTTCCATAAACTCTGTACCAGTGATTATATAACAACAGTATCCTGCTCCAGGACATGTTTCTCCAAAAAAATCTTCTGACTAATCCTGTCATTTTACAGTGTATATTGTGGGAGTGGGTCTGGTAAGATCTTTCTATTGTTGGTTCTAATCTTGTTATCTTAAAATGTAAATTGTGGGAGTGGGCCTAATAAGACCTTTAGAACCTTGAAACATTCTTTTGATTTATTGTAATGACCAATTGAAAAACTATATAGCTCCTTTGCTAAGACTAGTAAGGGGGCACTCTTTCCCCCTTTCTGATGTCTATATCAGAAACATTCTCTGTCCTTTTTTACTGTAATAAAAATTCTGTCACATAAGAGCTCTAAGTGATCAAGCCTGGTCCCTCATCCTGAAGCTAAATCCTCTAATTCAGAGATCAGGAATCTGACATTGTTCACAATAAACTATCACGTTCAATTTGAATCAATCTGATATCCAACATCTGCTGGATCATCGAAAAAGCAAGAGAGTTCATAAAAACATCTATTTCTGCTTTACTGACTATGCCAAAGCCTTTGACTGTGTGGATCACAATAAACTGGGGAAAATTCTGAAAGAGATGAGAATAGAAGACCACCTGACCTGCCTCTTGAGAAATCTGTATGCAGGTCACGAAGCAGCAGTTAGAAGTGGACATGGAACAACAGACTAGTTCCAAATTGGGAAAGGAGTACGTCAAGGCTGTATATTGTCACCCTGCTTATTTAACTTATATGCGGAGTACATCATGAGGAATGCTGGGCTGGAGGAAGCACAAGCTGGAATCAAGATTGCCGGGAGAAATATCAATAACCTCAGATATGCAGATGACACCATCCTTATGGCAGAAAGTGAAGAACTAAAGAGCTTCTTGATGAAAACTAGAAGAGGAGTGAAAAAGTTGGTTTAAAACTCAACATTCAGAAAACTAAGATCATGGAATCTGGTCCCGTCACTTCATGGCAAATAGACGGAGAAACAGTGGAAACAGTGTCAGACTTTAATTTTGGGGCTCCAAAATCACTGCAGATGGTGACTGCAGCCATGAAATTAAAAGACGCTTACTCCTTAGAAGAAAAGTTATGACCAACCTAGACAGCATATTAAAAAGCAGAGACATTACTTTGCCAACAAAGATCCGTCTAGTCAAGGCTATGATTCTTCCAGTAGTCA
>SJYX01009779.1:168767-263530 GCA_006410675.1 Oreotragus oreotragus
ATAAAGTCTGACACTGTTTCCACTGTTTCCCCATCTATTTCCCATGAAGTGATGGGACTGGATGCCATGATCTTCATTTTCTGAATGTTGAGCCTTAAGCCAACTTTTTCACTCTCCTCTTTTACTTTCATCAAGAGGCTTTTAAGCTCCTCTTCACTTTCTGTCATAAGGGTGGTGTCATCTGCATATCTGAGGTTATTGATATTTCTCCTGGCAATCTTGATTCCAGCTTGTGTTTCTTCCACTCCAGCGTTTCTCATGATGTACTCTGCATATAAGTTAAATAAGCAGGGAGACAATATACAGCCTTGACGTACTCCTTTTCCTATATGGAACCAGTCTGTTGTTCCATGTCCAGTTCTAACTGTTGCTTCCTGACCTGCGAACAGATTTCTCAAGAGGCACGTCAGGTGGTCTGGTATTCCCATCTCTTTCAGAATTTTCCACAGTTTATTGTGATCCACACAGTCAAAGGCTTTGGCATAGTCAATAAAGCATAAATAGATGTTTTTCTGGAACTCTCTTGCTTTTTCCATGATCCAGCGCATGTTGGCAATTAAGTTGGAAACCATGTTGTAAAAGAAAAGAGGAGATATTAGAAGAAATTGGGCTTGCATTTCAGTTTCACTTCTGACCTTCCCAGCAGCCTGGACAAAAGGGAAGCCAGATGGGCTCTGACATGTTTACTATCTGATATTTCGTACATATCGGTTCAGTGTGAATTCAGATTAGCAAAGTTATTTTTCTTACAATTTGCTACACAGCAGTTGCTACTGACAGAAAGCAATTTCATCAGCTATCTTTGTATTGAACATGTCCATTCTCCCCCACTGCTCTGTAAATTCCTTGGGAGGAGGAGCTGCTTTATCTTCACATTTCTATCTTCTAAGCATAGTTCCTGTCTTCAGTAGGTGCTTTAAATTTTTTTCAACAATAAAGTCTTATGTATTAATTGCTTAGCCCACAGCCTGGTAACTTGATTGGTGTTTGCACAAATCACAAGCAAAATCTGAGACTTTCTGATCCTCAAAATCTATACTCAATAATATTTCTAATAATCTACTGTTTCTAGTTATCTATTTCTATATTACAAACTGCCAAGACCTAGTTACTTCCAGATAACAATTTCATATCTTTCATAGCTCTGTAGGTTACATGCGCTCAGTGTGGCTGCTCTTGCTCAGGATTTTTCTTGAAATTATAGTCAGATATGGCTGGGCTAAAGTTGCATAAAGATTACTTCAGTCTCCTGTGTGGGGTCTGGGTCGGTACAGCTGGAACAGGTGTGGTTTGTCAGGCATCTCTCCCTATATGTAGCCTTTTTGTACGGCTAGCTTGGGCTTCCTCACCACACGGTGGCATCAGAATAGACAAAGTACTTATACATTGCCTGGTTTGTTCCAGAGTGAGCATTCCAAGAGACCAAACAAGGAACTGTAAGACTTCTGACTTAGTCTCAGAAGACACATAGAAACTCTTCTGTTGCATAGTCTACACAGTCTGTGTAGTCACAAGTCTACACAGATTCAAGAGATGAAGAATAGGCTGTGTGTCTCAATGGGAGAGGACCTACCTGTTTCTAAGATATAAGTTACAGTAAGCCACACAGTACACTGTTTGCAAGACAAAGTTACAGTAAGCAAGACAGTGCAGGATTGGTGTTAGAAGACATAAGAAATCAATAGAACAGAATACAGAGTCCAGAAATATTAATTAACCCATACATTTACATTTAATTGATCTTTGACAAAGGTTGAAGGCAAGCAAAGTCTTTCAACAGATGTCACTGGAACAAAGACTATTCTTATAGAAATATAATTATCTTTTATGTTTATATATAAATATTTAAATATTATAAACATATTATATGTTAAATTTAATTTGAGATGGGTCATAGACTTAAATATAAAATCTATAACTATAAAACTTTTAAAGAAAAACATAGGGCAATATTTTTGTGATCTTGTTCAAAGTAGCTTTCTTAGACAAGACTTGAAATCAATACCATAAAAGAAAAAATGGATAACTCTGACTTTCTCCTTTTGCTAATCAAAGATACCATTAAGATAGTGTAAAAGAAAGCCACTGATTGAAAGAAAACATTGTACAGATAGGTAGGTAAATAGATAGATCGAGTTGTCTCCAGTAAGCACATGAAAGTGTTCAACATCATTGATAGTCAGGGCACACAAATTAAAGCCCCAATGAAATATCACTGCATACTTACTAAGATGATGAAAATTAAAAAGATTGACAGTGTCAGATACTGATAAGGATGTTAAGCCGCAGGAAATTTCATGTCTTGTGGTGGGGATATAAAATAGATATAAAATAATTTGATCACATTAGAAAACCTTTTGGTAGCTTCTTATGAAGTTAAATATACACCTGTATTATGACCCAGAAATTCCACTTTTAGTCATTTATCCAACAGATACAAAAATATGTGCTAAGAAAACACTTGTAGAAAAAAATTAATAGCAATTTTACTCATAATAATTCCAAACTGAGAACAACCCAAATTTCCATCAGTATGAGGATGGATAAACAAATTGTGATAGTCATACAATGGCATATTGTTTAGCAATAGAAACAAACACATCATATAGAAAAAACACATCAAGCACTAATAGAAATACATGAATAGAAACATATCAAATACAAATAGAAATACACAGATACAAATAGAAATATAGAAAAATAAACATCAAACATGAACTCTCAAAAACATTATGTCAAGTGAAAGTAGCCAGACAGAAGAGTACAATTCAAGTGAAATTCAAGAACAAACAAAATTATATTGATAGAAAAATTTTTTTAATTTGGGATGAGAGTGAAGAGATTGGCTGATTAAAGATATGAGGGAATGTTCTTGGGTGATGGAAGTGTTCTCTATCTTGATTAGGTGGAGATTACATGGGGGTAAACTGTTGTAAAATTTCCCTGGAATTGTAAACTTTAGGCTACAGTGTTTTCTTTTTAATTGTATCTCAAAATCTTACCCAAAAGTCAACAAGAAAATAAACTCAAAAGACAGATCAGGCAGGGAAATAGAAAGCATATGGTAAGATAGTAGATTTAAACCCAAATCCAGCAACCACTGTATTACATGTAAATATGCCAGATGCTTCAACTAAGAGACAAAGATTTGTCAGACTGGAATTTTAAAATTCCAATGATTTGCTGTTCATAAAAGAAACATCTAAAACATAAGTTACAGAAAGGTTGAGAGTAAAAGAATGAAAAAATAATCTATGCAAATTTTAACCAGAGAGAAGCTAGTGGAGCTGTATTATTACTAGTTAATGTGAACTTTAAGACTAATGAAATTACAAAGGAAAAAGAAACCACTTCATAATGATCAAGGTTTCAATTCACCCAGTAGAAAAACAGAAATTCTAAATATATACACACCCAGCTTCAAAATATTTAAAGCAACAGTGAAGAGGATAAACCACATTGATAAATCACATAGTCAAAAATTTTAACTCACTTCTTTCAGTAATTGCTTGAAAGCATCCCCCCAAATCAGTAAGAATATGAGACATTCCAACAACTCGAAGTGTAGATTTAACGCAAATAAACAGAGTACTACGCCTCAAGCTTAATAATACAAATAATTTTTCAGTCTTTGTGAAACATTTGCAAAATTAATCATACATTGGGCCACAAAACAAGTTTCCATAAACTTCAAAAACTGAAACTGAATACATATGTCGACAATATAAGAATTTAGCTAGAAATCAGTTGTTAAAAGATAACAAAGCTTTCATTAAGTGTCTTTAAAATATACTTTCAAGTAATTCATAGTTCAAAAATTAAACATTCCAAAATTCAGTTCAGTTCAGTTGCTCAGTCGTGTCCGACTCTTTGTGACCCCATGGACTGCAGCATGCCAGGCCTCCCTGTCCATCACCAACTCCTGGAGTTTACTCAGACTCATGTCCATTGAGTCAGTGATGCCATCCAACCATCTCATCCTCTGTCATCCCCTTCTCCTCCTGCCCTCAGTCTTTCCCAGCATCAGGGTCTTTTCCAATGAGTCAGTTCTTTGCATCAGGTGGCCAAAGTATTAGAATTTCAGCTTCAGCATCAGACCTTCCAATGAATATTCAGGACTGATTTCCTTTAGGATTGATGGTTGGATGTCCTTGCAGTCCAGAATATGGCAATACTAAAACAGAATGCAGCTAAAGCAATATTATAGATAAATTTATATTTTAAATGGATTTATTAGAAAAGAAAGAATTTTTTTTTAAATCAGTGATATAATCAATCATTTCAACAGGTTAGAAGCAAATCTCAGTGAGTTAAAATCTAAGAAAGTAAAAGGAAGAAAATAACAAAGAAAGATCAGGGCAGAAATTAATGAAATACAAGCAAACTGAAACAGAGAGGATAAACAGAGTCAAAAGTGGGTTTTTGGAAAAGAGTTATAAACCTGATAAGTCCTTGACAAAGCTGATCAAGAAACAAGGAGCAGGTACCAATGTTAGGAATGAGGATGACATCTTCATATATTATACAAACATTAAAGAGATAGTAAGGGGACATAATTGGTTTTATGCTAATGTTTGAAAATTTGATTAAATGCACAAAGTCCTAGGAGAAATGGAACTTAACAAAGATGACACAGAAAAAAGTTGAAGATATAATTATATAATTATTTAAGATATTACAGAATCAATTGGAATCTCCAAAGAAGATGTTCCCAGACACAAGTACCTTTACTATAGTGAGCTCTGCTAAATCTTTAAGAAACAAAAAAAGTCAATCTTACTTAATTCTTCCAGAGAATAAAGAAAAGGCAGTAGTTCTCAAGCTATTTTATGATACAAACATAATCTTTATACCAAACTTGACAAGAACATGATGAAAAGAAAAGGTACAGGGCAATTGCACTCAGAACACAAAGCGAAAGTCCTAAACAGATGATTAGCAAATGGAATCAGCAATGCATCAAAGAATAATGTATCATGTCAAACTGAATTTATTCCATGAAAGCAAGGTTAGTTTAGCATTCAAATTTCAATCAGTCTAATTCACAATAACTGAACAAAAGAGAATATTTGTAGGATCATCTTAATAGATAAAGAAAAAGCAATAAAATCTATTCATCATTCAACATCCAATTCCTCCAACATCCATTTATCATTAAAATAAACAGAAATCACTTAGTAGAGTAGGAATAGAACTCATTAGCCTGATAAAGTAAATCCCTAACAAGCCTCTGACAAAAATCCAATTTAATGATAAAATGTTGAAAACTTTCTTTTTGAAACAGAGAATGAAAAATTTGAATAACTTTGATGGCAGCCAACAGCAAACTTAGCCAATATGGACTTAAGGTCATAGCCAGAATAGTGAGGCTAGGAAAAAAAAAAAAAAAAAGGCATAGAAATTAGAAAGGAAGAAGGAAGACTTCTTTATATATCTAGAAAATCAAGAAAGAACCTACAGATTTCTTAGCAAGTTTATGGATACAAGGCCAATATACAAAAATATACAAGGCCAGCTATGCTAAATAGTTGACTTCTATCTAGCAAAAGCACAAATTTAGAATTTTTTTAAAAAATTTAAAGATTCCCGTTAACAGTATCATGAAAAGAACTAACTCTCTAGGAATAAACCTCATAATAACTGTGTGAGACGTTTACGCAGACAGAAATCTCTGAAATACTGTCGGATGAGATTGGTGTTGCTGTTTGGTCATGCAGTCATGTCTGACTCTTTGCAACCCAGTGGACTGCAGCACACCAGGCTTCCTTGACCTCACCATCTCGTAGGGGATGAAATAAAAGGAGACTTTTAAGTAAATGAATGGGAAAGTCATGAATAGAAGCTTCCACATTAAAGGTGTCAGTTCTTTCCAAATTTATGTGAAGAATCAGGAGAACCCCAATCAAAATTACAGCTTGTGTGTGTGTGTCTTGACAAGCTGATTTTATATAGGAAACAGGAAAGATAAAGACAATGGTAGAAAAAAAGAGTAAGGTGGAAAGAATTGCTCTGCCGTAAAGCAAGACTCTTAAAACCACACTAGTTAATAATAGGGAGGAACTGGTATTGATACAAGGGCAAAGAAATAGACCAACGGGGACTTCCCTGGTGGTTTAGTGGTTAAGTATCCACCTTCCAATGCAGGGGACATGGGTTCGATCCCTGGTTGAGGAGCTATTATAAGATCTCACCGACCTGCTTCAGGGCAACTAAGCTGACCCTGCAACTACAGAGCCCACATGCTCTACAGCATATGTGTCACAACTAGACAGAAGCCTGTATACTGCAATAATGATTCCACGTGCCATGAGAAGACCTGACGTAGCCAAATAAGTAAATGTGCTGTGCTTTGTCGCTCAGTCATGTCCGACTCTTTGCAACCCCATGGACTGTAGCCTGCCAGGCTCCTCTGTCCATGGGGATTCTACAGGCAAGATTATTGGAGTGGGTTGCCATGCCTTACTCCAGGGGATCTTTCTAATCCAGGGATCAAACCTAACTCTCCTGCATTGCAGGCAGATTCTTTACCATCTGAACCACTAAATAAACAAATATTTTTACAAAGAAAGAAATAAACCAATGGAATATAATAGCTCTCCAGCCCAAAACCAGACCCACAATTAGAGAGGCACTTCATGTTTGACAAAGTTGCCATGGGAAAGGGGAAAAGGATATTTTTTTAAGAAATAATTTCCCATATCAATTGGATTTGGGAAAACATTTTAAACGTGACCCTTACTTTACAGTGTACATCAATAAATCATTTATTAAGATGATACAAAAGGTATAAATCTTATGTCTGAAACAAAAAGCTATAAATCTCTTGAAAAATATAGAATATTTTCATAACCTTGTGGTAGGAAAAGATATTTTACTAGAACAAGACACAAAAGGGAATTAAGAATAAAGGAAAAGATGGATGAATTGGATAATATTAAATTAGGATGGAAAAGGCAATGGCACCCCACTCTAGTACTCTTGCCTGGAAAATCCTACGGATGGAGGAGCCTGGTGGGCTGCAGTCCATGGGGTCACTGAGAGTCGGACACGACTTCACTTTTCACTTTTCACTTTTCACTTTCATGCATTGGAGAAGGAAATGGCAACCCACTCTAGTGATCTTGCCTGGAGAATCCCAGGGACGGGGGAGCCTGGTGGGCTGCCGTCTACGGGATTGCACAGAATCGGACACGACTGAAGTGCCTTAGCAGCAGCAAATTAGGAACTTGTGCTCATTAAAAGATGCCAGTAAAAAAGTAAAAAAGCAAGCATGTGGAGTTGAAAATTTCATAATACCTGTGCCTGGCAAAGGCTTTGTAAACATGCTGTAAGGGACACCTTACAAACCAGTAAGGAAAAGATGGACAACCTGAAGACAGAATGGGAAAGAATCACTGATGAAGAGCATCACAGAAAGCAGAGTCAACAAATACTTGAAGAGAGAGTCAATTGCATCAGTAATCAGTGAAACGGAAAAGTAAGCAAATCAAAGCACAGTCATGCAGAATGCTACTCAGAATGGCTAAAATCAAAGAAATGACTAGGACAAGTATTGGCAAAGAAGTAGAGCAAGGGAACCTCACACAGTACCAGTGGGAGCGAAAAATTTTATAATCCTTTGGTAAAACAATGTGGCATATCAACTAAAACTAAACTTACTTATACTCTGTCACCCAGTAATTCCACAGGGGTATGAAGAGATGTAGTCAACAATGATTATAATATTTTGCTTGTTATAGCCCCAAACTAGAAGCAAACCAAATAACCATCACTGGTGGTGGTACTTTCATACAAAGGAAATTTATTTTCCCTGATACAGCAGTGAAAATGAATGAACTCCAGTCATAATATGTACAAATCCCATAAAAGTATTGTTAACCAACACAAGCCTGACATAAAAAGTATACCAGTATGACTTCATGTTTTCACTTTAACGACGATAGTATTAAGAACAGTCTGATTAGGTGATAAATTTTTTTAAATGCAAGTGAGTGATTACCACAAAAATCTAGCTAGTGGTCATCTCTGAGGGGACAGGAGAGAGGAGACGCAAGGTGGCTTCTGGGATGTTGTTGTATTTTCATTTGGGTGACGGTTTTGTGGATGCTTGCTTTGTGATAATTAAGTTGTACCTTTTTAAGTCACTTCCTGTAGTGTGTTACATTCAAAAAAACTAGTATTGAAACAGAAAGGAGTTGGGATTGGTGGGGACACAAATCCAAGAGGCCCCAGGGAGACTGCCTTCTGGGCAGACGTTTGTGTTTAGTAGTAGCACTTAGTAGTGGTAGTCCATTTGTTTTTGCTGCCTAGAATGTTGTTCATTTGTTCAGTCATGTCCGACTCTGTGATCCCATGGACTGCAGCGCACCAAGCTTCCCTGACCTTCACCATTTCCCAGAGTTTTCTTGAACTCATGTCCATTGAATCCGTGATGCCATCCAACCGTCTCATCCTCTGTCATTCCCTTTTCATCCCAGGAACAGTATTTACACTGAGTGGTGCCCAAATGAACAGAAGGAGTATAACATAAAAATTTTGTGTCCAGGGTCATGCACCCCGTTTTTCATTTCAGCACAATTGACAATAGCTAGGACACGGAATTAACCTAAACGTCCATCAACAGATGAATGGATAAAGACGATGTGGCACATATATGCAGTGGAATATTACTCGGCCATAAAAAGGAACTAAGTTGAGTCCTATGTTGAGAGGTAAATGGACCTAAAGTCTGTCATACAGAGCGAAGTAAGTCAGAAAGAGGAAAACAAATATTCTCTATTAATGTATATATGTGGACTCTCAAAAAATAGTACAGATGAACTTATTTGCAGGGTACGATAGACACACAGAGGTAGAGAATGGACGTGTAGACGTAGTGAAGGAGGGGGTGTGCTGAACTGGGATTGACCTGTATACACTACCACGTGTGAAATAGCTAGCCAGTAGGACCTACCATATAACAGGGAGCTCAGCTCAGTGCTCTGTGATGACGCAGAGGGGTGGGAGGAAGGGAGGAGGGAGATTCAAGAGGGAGGGGATGTATGTATGCACATAGCTGACTCCCTTCATCAGGCAACAGAAACTAACACATTTCAAAGCAACCACACCTCCATTTTTAAAAGGAAATTGTGTCAGGGTCCACTCAGGCAAAAGTGTAGTTTGTCATGGGAATGAGATGTAAAACTAGCTGGGTCTGCTTTATCTTAGAGTGGCTGGGCCAGTGATGGGTTAAACACAAAAATGTATTTTGCAAGAAGGTGCCTGAGAAACCACAATTAGAGATTCAAAGAAGGCACTGATGATTTTGGAAGATGGGGTGGTAGATAAGGGTAATGATTATTTATGGTGGCGTCCTTACAGCCTGGACCCAGGGTTCCATCCAAGGAAGTGTTCTGAGGGCACAGGGACTGGGGAGCTCCGGGAAAGCTGAAGAAGTTGTCTAAAGCCCTTGTGTAGACACTGGGGACATAATGCCTCCTTCTGTCATTGCTGGGGGAGGATGCTGCTGGCAGGAACCAGAGGGATCCTAGGAGGCATCTGTGCCTGCATGGCTTTCCCAAGGCCCCATGTGTGATGGTTAATTTTATGTGTCAGTGTGACTTGCTGTGGGATGCCAAGATTAAACATTATTCTGGGTGTGCCTAGGAGGATATTTCTAGATGAGATTAGCATTTGAATCAGTGGACTCTATAAAGCAGCATTCCCTCCCCAAAATGAATGCTGCTGCTGCTGCGTGGCTTCAGTCGTGTCCGAGTCTGGACATCATCTAATCTTGAATACAGAGACAGAAGAAGGAGGAATTTGTCCCTTTCGTCCTGTCTCACTGTTGAGCTGGGACGTCTTATCCCTTTTTCTCTAGTCCTTGGACGAGGACTTACATTACCAGTTCCCCTGGTTCTCAGGCCTCTGGGCTCAGACTGAGTTACACTTTCCTAAACTCCAACTTGTAGACTGACAGCCCTGAGACTCTTCAACCTCCGTAAGCAAAGGGATCAATTCCTCGTTATAAATCGCCTTTCCTAAATGTTCTGCTGGTTCTGTCTCTATGAAGAACCCCAACTAAGAATCCCATTTCCAAGATGCCCTGCTTGCTGGTTGCCAATTCTCCCTCTCTCCCCTTTCTCTGTGTTCCTCTCTTCAAACATTCTCCCAGGGAAGCTGTGTTCTGTTTAATTAGAACCTGAGTCCAGAGCCCCCAGCACCACCACCTTGTCACTGGGACTAGACAGATCTCTGCAGTGCTGACTCTAGCTGTGGCTGGGGGCTCAGTTTTTCTGGGATGGGAGTGGCCTTTGACACCAGTCAGAGGACTTCCGGATGGAATGAACCCCCCAGTTTGGTCTGGTGAAGAAAACACTGCCTTTAAGGCTCTTCCGACCTGAGTTTAAAGTCAAGTTTGGCCACTTCCTAGCCGTGAGCTATGTCACTTTAGCAAATGAGTAGGAATGCGTGAGTTTTCAAACACATTGCAAAGATGTGGATGGACCTAGAGACTGTCACACAGAGTGAAGTAAGTCAGAGAGAAAAAACACATACTGTGGATTAGTGCATACATGTGGAATCTGAGAAAAATGGTAAAGGCAATCTTATTTACAAAGCAGCAATAGAGAAACAGACGCAGAGAGCAAATGTACGGATACCAGGGGGGACGCAGGTGGAATGAATTATGAGATTGGGATTGACATATATGCACTATTGACACTATGTGTGAAAAAGATAGCTAATAAGAACCTACTGTATAGCAGAGGGAACTCCACTCAGTGCTCTGTGGTGATCTAAATGGGAAGGAGAGGGGATTTACGGACATGCACAGTTGATTCATTTTGCTGTACAGAAGAAACTAACACAACACTGTAAAACAACTGTTCAGTTCAGTTCAGTTCACTCGCTCAGTCGTGTCCGACTCTTTGTGCCCCCATGAACCGCAGCACACCAGGCCTCCCTGTCCATCACCAACTCCCGGAGTCCACCCAAACCCATGTCCATCGAGTCGGCGATGCCATCCAGCCATCTCATCCTCTGTCATCCCTTTCTCCTCCTGCCCTCAATCTTTCCCAGCATCAGGGTCTTTTCCAATGAGTCAGCTCTTTGCATCAGGTGGCCCAAGTATTGGAGTTTCAGCTTCAACATCAGTCATTCCAATGAACACCCAAGACTGATCTCCTTCAGGATGGACTGGTGGGATCTCCTTGCAGTCCAAGGGACTCTCAAGAGTCTTCTCCAACACCACAGTTCAAAAGCATCAATTCTTCGGCCCTGAGCCTTCTTCACAGTCCAACTCTCACATCCAAACATGACTACTGGAAAAACCATAGCTTTGACTATACAGGCCTTTGTTGGCAAAGTAATGTCTCTACTTTTTAATATGCTGTCTAGGTTGGTCATAACTTTCCTTCCAAGGAGCAAGTGTCTTTTAATTTCATGGCTGCAATCACCATCTGCAGTGATTTTGCAGCCCAGAAAAATAAAAGTCAGCCACTGTTTCCACTGTTTCCACTTTTTCCCCATCTGTTTGCCATGAAGTGAAGGGACTGGATGCCATGATCTTCGTTTTCTGAATGTTAAGCTTTAGGCCAACTTTTTCACTCTCCTCTTTCACTTTCATCAAGAGGCTCTTTAGTTCTTCACTTTCTGCCATAAGGGTGGTGTCATCTGCATATCTGAGGTTACTGATATTTCTCCCAGCAATCTTGATTCCAGCTTGTGTTTCTTCCAGTCCAGTGTTTCTCATGATGTACTCTGCATATAAGTTAAATAAGCAAGGTGACAATATATAGCCTTGACATACTCCTTTTCCTATTTGGAACCAGTCTATTGTTCCATGTCCAGTTCTAACTGTTGCTTCTTGACCTGCATACAGATTTCTCAAGAAGCTGGTCAGGTGGCCTGTTATTCCCATCTCTTTCAGAATTTTCCACAGTTTTTTGTGATCCACATCATTATTATTAGTATTATTATCATCACCATCCTCTCACTCATTACCAGGGGATTATTGAGCAATAATCTTCATTAGGAAACACACTGGTAAGGAGAAAAAGCATTGCCTACTCCTGTGGAGAGGTGGAAACAAGTCCATTTAAATGGAGGCATGAAACTCCAGCTTCTCCCCACACTGGAGATGGTGTCCTGGATCTCTTGACCAGTCCTGAGGCTTGCAGGAGTCATATTGTTTTCTTTCTTGTCTGACCGTCTGCCTGCCCAGGCACAGGAAACAGAGGCTGGATCTCAAGAAGGAGAGAAGGGGCCTTGGCCTTGCACCCTGTCATTGGAGCTCTGTAGATTCTTCCGTGAAAGAAGGTCCAAAAATACATAGAATGGGTGCCTTTTAGGACCTTCTCAATGTGCTCATGCTTTCCACTTCTGTCTCTAATGTCAGTCCATCATGGCCTTACGAAATGTCAGGTCAACGTATTTCCTCTTAAAAATACGTTGTAATTTATAAATCGCAGCAGGATCCTCTATGACCCACTTCCCAGAGTATTGGAAATAAAATCAAAAATAAACAAATGGGACCTAACTAAATTTAAAAGCTTTTGTACAACAAAGGAAATTATAAGCAAGGTGAAAAGATAGCCTTCAGAATAGGAGAAAATAATAGCAAATGAAGCAACGGACAAAGAATTAATCTCAAAAATATACAAGCAACTCTGCAGCTCAATTCCAGAAAAACAAACAACCCAATAAAAAAATGGACATTTCTCCAAAGAAGACATACGGATGGCTAACAAACACATGTAAAGATGCTCAACATCACTCATTATCAGAGAAATGCAAAGCAAACCACAAAGAGGTACCATTTAACACCAGTCAGAATGGCTGCTATCAAAATGTCTACAAGCAATAAATGCTGGAGAAGGTATGGAGAAAAGGGAAGCCTCTTACACTGTTAGTGGGAATGCAAACCAGTACAGCCACTATGGAGAACAGCTTGGAGATTCCTTAAAAAACTGGAAATACAACTGCCATATGACCCAGCAATCCCACTGCTGGGCATACACACTGAGGAAACCAGAATCAAAAGAGACACATGTACCCCAACGTTCATCACAGCACTGTTTACAATAGCTAGGACATGGAAGCAACCTAGACGTCCATCAGCAGACTAATGGATAAGAAAGCTGTGGTACATATACACAATGGAATATTACTCAGCCATTAAAAAGAATACATTTGAATCAGTTCTAATGAGGTGGATGAAACTGGAGCCTATTATACAGAGTGAANTACACACCAAGGAAATCAGAATTGAAAGAGACATGTGTACCCCAATGTTCATCGCAGCACTGTTTACAATAGCTAGGACATGCAAGCAATCTAGATGTCCATCAGTAGATGAATGGATAAGAAAGCTGTGGTACATATACACAATGGAATATTACCCAGTTATTAAAAAGAACACATTTGAATCAGTTCTAAAGAGATGGAAGAAACTGGAACCTATTAAACAGAGTGAAGTAAGTGAAAGAAAAACACCGATACAGTGTATTAACGTATATATACAGAATTTAGAAAGATGCTAACAATGACATATATCCTCTTGCCAGGATCCTGAGGTTGCTTTGTAAAATATCTCTTTGTGAGTATGATGAAAGGTATGGATTAACTTCTGCAACATATGCAGAAGTATATTGTGGGCATGTACATTTTTATAGACTGTATTTTAGGAATCAAAGACATAAGATTAGGTGTGACCATACTGGAAGCATACATGGTAGAAAATAAATTGGGAATCTTAAATACAGAATCATAATCAAATTACTTTCCTTGAGTTTTTATATTATATAGAGACATGGATGACTTATCATACAGTCAGTAAAATATCTTATTTTCTTCTTGCATTCACTTCTTTACCTTTGGTATAAAGTTATAAATGGATTTCCTCTCCATTTAAATCTCAAAAATTAAAGAGACTCTATGTGTCTCAAAATGTTATTGGCTATGCAACACCAATGAAAGGTCATAAAATACATACTACTCTGAGAACATTTGTAGGTGGGGTTCAATTCAGGAGTATATACTAGAAAGAAAGGACTGATTATGCTATTGTCATGTTAAAGAATTTTGAAACATTATGAGTTTCTGGAAACAGTGATTCATCAGACAAGGTCTGCAGATATTTGCATAGAATGACAAGGTATTACAAAGTCATACATTTAAGCAGCATTTCAGCTACATTATAATAATGTATTTGAATACTGATTTCATAATACAGTTGCTGGCAGGGGTCTTATCATTCTTGCACATTGTTTATCCAACAACTAACTATACAAGCCTTATTTCCTTCCATGAGTGGATGAGTACTTTGTTTCCAGATAGAAAATGAAAATACAGATTTGCATGGCAAGTGATTTCAAATATAACATTGTACATGAAACATTGAACTGATAATTGATCTGTGTCTGCTTCTCCCTTTCCCTATGCCCTCTCACTTCACTTATATAATAATACAGTATATAAATGCAACTATTTAGCTCTGTTTTCTAATACTGATGAAAGAGAAATATTAGCAAAGAGTGCTACTCCTCTGAAAAAAGAAATCACTAATTCACAAGCATCAACTGCAAGGAAAGCATTAATTGTCTATCTTAATAAGGAACTGAAAAAAGAGATAACCACAGATATGTACTGGCAGAGGTATTTATGAATCTAAAAAGAAAGAAAATGTGTGGTTTCAGTTCAGTTCAGTTACTCAATTAGAGTCTGGGATAGACACTGGGGCAAGAGGGTGTGGTAGATTTTCAGCAAAAGTGCCTACAAGAATCACTCCCACCTTTGCACCTGTGTGCTGCTCTTCCCATCAAGAAGTAGATTCTATGTCCTTTAATCTAGGCTCACCCTGTGACTTGCTTTGACCAACAGAATGTGACAGAACTTCCAATTCTAGGCCTTAAGAGGCCTAGAAGCTTCTGTTTTCACCGCCTGGGGTCCAGCCAACACATAATGAAAGTCATGCTAAACCACTGAATGAAGAGGGGGCCATATGGAAAGCAAGAATGGCCCAGCCAGGCCCAGCTGCTCCAGCCACCCCAGTTGAAGTACCAGGTGTGAGTGGAGCCACCAGGGATGTTCCAGCCCATCCCAGCTCCCAGCAAAGCCAGCTGCACGGGTGACCCTCGCCAACACTGTGTGGAGGAGAACTGCCCAGTGAGAGCCTTGCCAGCTCTCAGAGTCATAGAGAAATAGTAAATCTTGCTGTTTAAACCACGAAGTTTGTCCAGCTTTTTATGCAGCAATACATAACCAATACAGAGGCTGACTTACTTGCTTAGAGACATGAGAGGCATTTCAGTGAACATCACTGATTTGCTGGTTTCAGAATATAATGCTTATTGATCTTTTGTGCTTTTAATAAAACTTAAGTTTTAAATATACACTGTGGCCAGCATGCTTGCAAGTAGGAAATTGGTGCCAATAACTGAGACTTACCACATGTTTCAAAGAGGAGCCAAGAAAAGAGCGACATAAACAGTGATGAGCGCGATCGGTTACTGAGTGCCCCCCATGGGATAGGCCCTAAATGAGGTGCTTTATAGTCGTTATTTTATTTTACCCTCTAGAGGTAGAAACCATGAAGCCTGTCATTTTATAGATGAGGAAACTTCAAAGATTATAAAGCAGAAGCATCTGCCCAGGACTAAACCGTGTGTAAGGAGCAGAGCCTGTGTTTGAACCCAGAGCTCTAAGTACCTGACTTCCAAACTATACTACCCTTCTTTTTTTAAATTAATTTGTTTTTAATTGAAGGATAATTGTTTTACAATATTGTGTTGGCTCCTGCCATACATCAACATGAATCGGCCATAGATAAACATACGTCCCCTCCCTCTTGAACCTCCCTCTCATCTCCCACCCCATCCCTCTGTGTTGTCACAGAGCCCCGGTTTGAGTTCCCTGAGTCATACAGCAAATTCCCGTTGGCTTTCTTAAACCAAAACATTCCAGCTGTTCTTTGGTTTCAGCTGTTCCTTCTGATTGTGGGCTGGGGGTTGGGAACTCACAGAGATAGCTTTTGGAAAATTTCTTTCTCTTTCTGGAAGAGATTACTGGCTCAAGCAGGTTGACATGGAGGCAGGGATGACTGTCTTTGGGGCCATGGAGACATCTCTCATCTGAAGGCCCAGCATTCCGGAATATGTTCTCTTCCGGGAAGCAGCATATTCAACATTATGCAGTCTGACAGCCTGTCCTCTTCATTTCTAAGAACGGAGCCTCCCCTTCTGAAATCCATGAGTAGCCCCAGGCCACTCAGAGTCAGAGCTCTGTGGAGTTTCTCCTTGTCCTAAAAGGAAAGAGCTTCATTTCTGCCCCCTTTTAATCTTGGAAGCCTTCCTGGGCGCGTTTAGCTTTGAGCTCTGTTTTGGAAGAAGTGAGGGAGGCAGTTGGATGAATGCTAAGTAGGACATTTTTAGTTTGAACAGCAACTCTTGAGACACTGCAGTGAAAATCTCAGTGAAGTGGGGAAGGCAGAAATAGTTCATATGCAGGGCAGCAAATTACAATTCAGATCATTTTGATAGGTTTCAGTGATGAGCCAAAATCAACAGGATAACCTCCCAAATCGACCTGTAAACTCCCAAATGTAGGTACAAATGACCTTTTATACAGTTTTAGGGTGGGGAAGAGTTGTTTTGACAGCAGTTCGTAGGAAGTCTAATTGGGAATTCAGTGAAACATACATAAACCTGGAATAATCCAACAGTGAGATGCAGCTACCAAAAGATCTAAAATGAATTCAAGTTGCATAAATACATGTTTATTGTGCCTTAACTTTAGGTTAAGTGTTAGTTGCTCAGTCATGTCCAACTCTTTGCAACCCCACGGACTGTAGCCAGCCGGGTTCCTGTCCACGGAGCTCTCCATGGAAGCACAAATGATCAAATGGGAAGCCTGTGGGTCGTGCTGGGGTACTTTATAACACTCTTTAAATGGCCACAGAGTTTGGACTTCCCAGGAGAGTACTAGATCACCAGACCCTTGGCCCAAATGTCTTTCATCCCTAATTTGGATTGCTCAGATCCAAGGGCACCTGAGTCATGTCTTAATAGAATGAAACTTTAAAAAAATAATAACTTTAAAATTAAAAAAAAATTATTTTTAACTTTTTAGAAAAAATTAACATTTCCAGGATACTAATCTCTCACCTTTTGACTGTCTTTACCAGGCCCTGCCCCCAGTATCTCTCCATCTACTTCTCTTCATTCCCCCTTCTTCTCGAGGGACTGATTTAGGGCCCAGAACCACTGATCAGCCTGAGAAGACCTGGGCCAGGAGGCCTAGAATAGTCTACTCTCAAATCAGGGCAAACAGTGTCTGTCTCTTTGCCTCTTTTCTTCTGATGCCGTGGGTGGGGTTGGATCTGTCCTTTCTCCCACTGGAGGCTAAGAGCTGAGACTCAAGTGTGGGGCTGAGAAGGCACAGAACCAGGCAGCCTTTGGGGCTGTACCAGTGCTGGCTGAAGACTGACCCTGGCCTAGGCCTGGCAAAAGGAATCTTCTCTTTCACTGGCCCAGCTCTGCTGAGCTCTGTGCTGGGGTTTGGGGATATGCACCTAAGCAATAATAACTCGCTTCTTTGCTTCGTCTAGGCCTATAGTTTCTTCTGGAAAAATCCTATAAATGGAATTGTGTCTTCTTCAGGTTCATATGTTGAAGCTGAACCATCCCCATTCCAGATGTGATGATATTTGGAGATGGGACCTTTGGGGTGATTAGATTCAGATGAGGTCAGGAAGGTAGGGTCCTCATAATGAGATTAGTGCCTTATATGAAAAGATCTTATAAGAAGACCTCTCTCTCTCTTTGTCTCCACCCTATCCCCTGCCACTGTGTAAAGAAGTAGCAAGAAATTGGCCATCTGCTGGCTAGAATGAGAGCCTTCACCAGATACTGAATTTGCTGGCATCTTGATATTAGACTTCCTAGCCTCTAGAACTGTTAATTCACTCAATCTATGGTATTTTTCATTATGACAGCCTAAGCTAACTAATACAGAAATCTATTGTATCTCAAAATTTTTTAAAAGATACTTTATTTAAGGGCTTCCCTGGTGGTTCAGTGGTAAGGAATCTGTCTGTCAAGCCAGGACATGCAGGTTCGATCAAACCAGGAGATGTGGGTTTGGTCCCTGGGACAGGAAGATCCCCTGGAGAAGGAAATGGCAACCCACTCCAGTGTTCTTGCCTAGAGAATCCCATGGACAGAGGAGCCTGATAGGCTACAATCCATGGGGTCACAAAGAGTCAGACACAACTTAGCAAATAAACAACAACAACTTTATTTTAAAAAGAAAGAGGGCATCCCTGANCCCTGGAGAAGGAAATGGCAACCCACTCCAGTGTTCTTGCCTAGAGAATCCCATGGACAGAGGAGCCTGATAGGCTACAATCCATGGGGTCACAAAGAGTCAGACACAACTTAGCAAATAAACAACAACAACTTTATTTTAAAAAGAAAGAGGGCATCCCTGATAGCTTGGTGGTAAAGAGTCCGCCTGACAAGGTAGGAGACACGGGTTTGATCCCTGGTCCCAGAAGACCCCACGTGCCATGGGCAACTAAGTCCATGCGCCACAACTATTGAGCCTGTGTTCTAGAGCCCAGGAGCCGCAGCTACTAAAGCCTGAGCACCCTAGAGGTTGCGTTCTGCAACAAGAAGAGCCGCCACGGTCAGAAGCTTGAGCCCTGTGACTAGAGAGTAGCCCCCGCTCGCGGCAACTAGAGAAAAGTCTGTGTGCAGCAATGAAGACCCAGCACAGCCAAAACAGAGCGGAAGAAACAAGCAAGCCAACCAACCCTTGAAGATGCGGATTGACTGAAGGCGGGATTGGGGTATTCTTCTATTGCTGGCCTAATCTGCCGTAATAATGTCATCTCATAGCCTCAATCCATTACTGTTATTCCTGACACTGATGGGCTAGGGAATAACCAGAAGGAAACTGTCGGGCAGGAGATGGGACTTGAGACCTTGACATATGAGAGTGATGTAGGGGCTGGGGCTGCTAACCGCTCCTAAGAAGAGAGTTCAGGCTGTAGGGAAATTCCCACACAATGCTATTCCTTAGAGGTGAAGGTGAAGGTAGACTGCTCCCCAGTTTAAAACTGCTTGGAGAAGCAAATTGCCCACCTGAGGCTGGGATGCATCTAGTAACAACATATTCCAGAGTGAGGAACCGATGAGGAAAGAGTTAGAAGAAAGGAGGCTGTTACAAATCTTACCCTCAAGATCCTAAAACTTGGTCCCCAATGAGGTGTCCAGTTATTATCTTGGTAAGAAGGGCAGTAACAGATCTGGGACCAGGATGTGTAAAGAGACAGTAGGATTTTACAACTTTATCATTTTTTATTTCTTGGTCACCCCTGGTCAAGGAAACAAAATAACCCCTCTTTCCTTCTTCAGCCCTAAGTGTGGGGAAAGTAACTTAAATACGACAGAAGGAATCTGAGAGATTAGGTTCCCACTTCCTATTGATTGAGTGTGAGCTAAGAGCATGCCAGCTAGATTGGACAGAAGCCCTCTTGGAGAGGCCTGGGGCCCGCAGGGAAGAAGAAATGAACTTCAGTGACCAAGGAACGGGCAAGTGTCACTGGGGCAGAATAATCACTGGGGCGACAGAAAGACCCAGTATCATATGTTTAAAGGGTCCCTCTGAGAAAGTGGTCCCAGGTGGGAGAGTCTAGACCAACAGGTGAAATCACAGGGAGGACTTTTTGGATTCCACCAGGGCAGGACATTGTGAGACCCAGATCTGCGCAGAACAGTGACTCTGCCTCCTGAGATGATGTGGTCCTTGACCCTGAAGAGCGGAGGGACTAAGCAGGATGAGAGTTTGGGCTTTCCCAAAGCCTTTCCCAGCAATGAGCTGGGAAAAAAAAAAAAAAACACCCCCACTAAAGACCAACAGCCAACTTCAGTTCTTGGGAGCAGGCGTGGGAAAGGGACCAGGCACAGCTGTTTAACAATGATTATAAGTGCCAGGGAAATAGTCAATGGACTGTGACTGTTTATGATAATCATTTTCTTTCCAACTCATCTGGAGATGATGTCACCTGCTAATTGGACACTGGCATGTGGCTTGCTGCCTGCCTGACCTGCTCTGGCTTCCTGGTTTCTGGCTGATCTGAGGGACTCCTCTGCAGGAGTTAGGAGCAAAATGGCTCTGATACAGAATGAGGGAGACAATTTCATTTATTCATAAGAGCTCCAGAGTTTTCTTTACCTGGGGTACTGGGTCTGCAGAGAGGTAAGGAACCCCTGCCTTCAGTTCATAGACCATGTGCATGATAGACAGCTGGAATTCAGTTATCCATTTGATAAATGTTTGTTGAGTCTGAGCTGTCTGCCAGGCACCTGAGATTGAGCAAGGACAAGAAAGATGTGGTCTCCACCCTTGAACATTCCAGAATATTCCAGTGGAAGAATCAGACAATAAGCAAGTCACACATAAAGGAGACCATAACTTACGCAAAATGCCATGAAGGAAATTAAAAATGTGAGGGAATGGGGCTAGGGGGCTCTTCTGTAGAAAGTGTGGTCTGGGAGACTTCTCTGAGGAGAAGACAAGCTTTTCCCCAGAGAAGTTTGAGAAGCCTTCCAAGTGAAAGGTTCAGCTTCCACAGAAGGTGGGAAAAGAGCCTGTTGTGCTAAAGAAGGAGAAATTAAATCACTGTGCCCAGGTGTGCTAGGCGATGCCATGAAGGAGGGTTAGAAGCCGGGCTGAGGAAAGCTTCTACACGGCCTTGGGGGGTTTGAGGGAGGACTTTATTCTCAGTTCAGCTCAAGACTCACATTCCCAGTGTTGGGAGTGTGGTGGTGAGGGTTTTGGAAAGACCTACATCCAGATCAGCTAGGATCCAGCTGTCAGGAGACCTGCCCTCTTGTGACCTCAGGCAGCTCCCCTTCTGCCCCATCTCCTGGCTCTGCCCTTCCTTCATGGAGGAATAGAAAGAGGTAGATTCTTGCAGGAGGCAGAGGAGTTTGGACACTTTGGAAAGAGCTAGCAAGGGTCTTTGAAGGAATCAGTGGTGGTTCGGGAGACAGAGAGCGGAAAAAGAGTAGGGGCTTGTGGAGATAAGATCTAGGACCCTGGGTCACCTGGTCACATTCTCCTGAAAGTCACTGATGGAGCAATTCTATCTCTGTCTTTCCCCCAACCTCTGGTCCCTCCAACTCCCCAGAAAAGAAAGACCTGCAGAATTACTCCATGAAAGTTGCTTTCTTGGAAGACCTTGGTTTTTTCAGAGCCAGTTCTCCTGCAATAACATTTACCACATCAATTCTGGAAAGGAAGAAGCATAGGAAGCTGGTCCAGGCAGAAGGCCGGAAACTTGAGAGTTTCTCTGGTTTAATCTTTTCTTCTCTGTTTTATTTTTAAAAATCCACTTTGCAAAGATATATGGTCTCCAAGTTTCTGAAAAGGGAAGCAGCAAAGAAACTCCTTCTGGTGTGAATGAAAAGAATTACATAAACCACAGCAAATTTAGTATGAAATTGCATTGCCAGCCCCAGAGGAGAAAGATGCTTTTCCATCCTGCATTAGCCATGTTCAAGGATCCATTATCCTGCATTCCCAGTCTGCTGCACTAAAAGACTCTGTAGCGTGTAGGTCTGGCCCATCTCCGAGGATGGAAGCTGCTAGAACATAAAAATGATTTGCCCGTCCTTAGGGCATTGGCTTTGTACTGAAAATCCTCCTTGGATTAATATTTGTCTCTACTTTTTAAATTGGGACTTTGGCTCATGCTGATTCTTGGGCTCCATTAAGTCATAATTTTCTTCCACAGTTTCAAGAGTTCCTGAAGTCTTAGGTCCCCTTCTAAGGAGGCTCCCATGAAGCTTCTGCAGTGAAAGGAGTGAGCTCATGCTTCATGTATGGGTACCAAGCCTAAAGTCTGCTAATTTCCAGCTGCGTGATTTGCAGCAAGTTTTTGAATGTCTCCAGACCTGTTTCCTCATCTATAAAATGATGGTAATGGCAGTATAAACTTGCCTGCTTACCTCAGAGATTTGCTGGGGAGTTAACTGAGGAAATGTGTTTGTAATGCTCTTGACACAGTACCTGACCCATAGCAATTTTTCAACAAAACTTAACTACTTTTATAGTCATCTCCTCTTTTAGCTTTTCTGGAATCATCATCATCTCCCTCTGAGATGCTGATTTCCTCCAAAGGAAGCTATATGCCCCTCATATCATGCAACTCAGCTAAACAGGGTTCATTCATTTCAGTAAACGTTCCGAACTTTATATGCCTAGTGCTCAAACAGATTCCGCTGATAAGGAGAAAAAGAAATACTACCGTCGCCCTTTAAGCATTTGATGACATTGAACAAGACAGGCATAAAAGCAGTCTTGCAGGCTGGAAGAGACCATAGCATGAGTAGACAGAGGGAAGCCCAAAAGGTGGGCTTTCCTGACCACCCTCGGTTCCTGTGAATTTAAGCCCAGACTTAGAAGTAGCCATGGGTCCTCTGCTGAGTTTTATACAGCAGGTCACCACTGATGTGAGAGAGTGACAGCTTGACCTTGGGGAGTCTACAGCCTCAGCAGAACTGAAGCGCAGCCCGTGTGCCAGGGAAGGCAGGGAAACATGGGCTCTGGCCAAGTCTAAAGAGACTAGATCATAAATTGTAGAGGCCCAGGCTTGGCTTACAACACCAGTAGGACAAAGATTAGCTGTGAGGGGAAGTGGGTGGCTCTGGAGACCAAACGAACCGGAGAACTCTGAAACTTTTCCCTCCACTGCAGGTTTGCATAAAGCCCCCTTCGTCTTTCCTCATTCTTAGGGGAGGGAAGGAAACGGTACAAGAGACTGCGCATCTTTTGTTCAGGAGACACGTACTTTCCTAAAAGGACTATTGCGTTATTGGATGAGCTCAAGTTCTAAACTAGATTGGACTTTTGGTTACTTTTCCCCACCTTCCCCTACTCTTTCTGGAAAGGAGACCAGATTAGTTATAGATAACAGAGCTCATTTTCCCTCACATGTGAGTTGTCATGAGAAAATTTTGTGACCCGTTTTCCTCCATATATATGCTCTGTACCTGCACAGCGCTTAGCGTAAAAGTGACCGTTGATGAAAACATCAAGTCCACGTGGTAAAAACAGTCCCACCTGCCACTCTGGATCCCATTTCTGAAAGACATAATAAAGCCAATGTGTACATTTCAATAGAACACAATGCTGGACCCTTGGCCATTCATTCCGTTTTTGATGCCAGATCCTCTCTACCCTGGGGTGGAGAGAAAGGCAACAGACCTGTCTGGATCTGGTGTGAGCATCCATCCTGGGCCTGAGAACATAATCTGTTTTAAACCGGTTCCCACTGATGGACCAATTCCATGTCCGCCCGAGGTCCCCACCTTGGCCACACACACACACATAAGCACAAAGACACACAGCCAGACAAACACACAGCTGAATGGGAGTTTTCAGAGTGGAAGGATTTTGGCTGATTCCATGACAAAGAGGAGGCAGGAATAGGATGAGAATGAGTAGCCTGTGTAGGCCTCACCTCCTCCTGGGGAGATGCCATGCTGACATGTGTCGCCAGAATGGATTATCCCCTTGGGAAGGGCAGAGGCAGATGGAAAGAATAGCTAATGACCCCAACCAGAGAAAGGTTTTATTTCCCATGTGTTTCGTGACTGAAAGATGCTCTTGGGATGTGATGTGGTCTGTGTCTCCCGCTTGGGAAGGTGGGAACTTGGGGTGGGGAGGGTGCTGGGTTGTGTGGATGATGTCATGGGGGGAGGAGGGGGAGCATTGTGAGATCACAGACATGTGGGAACTTCCTGGGTGAGAAGTCTGGAGGAGGACGAAAGCGCTCGGGAGCCTATTTCTGGCTTTAATAACAGCCTTGGTGACAACCAACCACATGAGAAGGGTGCTGGCAGGCGGGTCCGCCAGAGAACAGTGGCACCTCCTGCCTGGAACATGGGTTTTCTGTGAGGTCTTGGTGGCCTGTAATGCAGGGGTGGGGTAGGGAATGTGGGATGCATTCTTAGTCGTGAGAAAGCACAGATGCCTGAGAAAGGATGGAGAGAGGTGGAAAACTGATGCCATGACAGGGCGTCAAAAGAATCCCTGAAATACAGCTGAGGAGGCTGTGTGAGTCAAGTGTAGAGGGTGAGGGCAGAAGCCCGGCCACCTCCTCGCTCGTGTCCTTGAGGGTTCACCTAGCCTCTCTGTGCCTCAGCTCCTCATCAGTAGGTTGGGCACAATAATAGCACCTTCCTCACAAATTGTCAAGATCAAATAAGTTAATACAAATCTGCAAAGAGCTGAGGATGATACTCTGCTTGTATCAAGAAAGGTAAACAATTATTACAATAGAAAGCGCTCTGGAATAGGAATCAGAAGACTGAGTTTTTTGTTGTTGTTGTTGTTTTCATTTGTTTGCTTGTTTTAAGAAGCAGTTTTATTTATTTAGGTTTGGCCATACTGTGCCACCTGTGAGATCTTTGTTTCCTGACCAGGTATCGAACCTACACCCCTCTGCAGTGAAATCCCAGGATCTTAACCACTAGACCACCAGGGAAGTCCCCAGAAGTCTGAGTTTTAATGCTGACTCTGCCTGTGACCAAGTGAATGCCTCTCTGGGCCTTAGTTTCTTCATTTGCAACAAGAACATGAGGGACTAGACAAAGTCAACCTTCTCTTCCAGCTCTAGCGTCCTAAGATCTTGACTCTAAGACCAGGCAGGAGCTCCATGTAGACTCGATACAAGTCTACTTTGCTCCACATTCTCTGGGGCACATCACTGTCTGCAAAGTCCACCATTTAGGATGCAGGCTTTGGAGATAATCATGTTTTCAACCCTTTGCTCCCTTCTTCAGATAAAATAATGGCTAGGGATGATTGGTGGAACTTAGGTCAGTAATACATGGGAATAATTAATTACTCCCAAAATAATGGTCCCTGTGTAAAGTCACACAGTGTCTCAGAGAGAAGGGAAATGGAGGAAGAATCATGAGTGTAAATTTCTGATACATGATTTTGTCTATGGGGCAGGTTAGGTCCTGCCCCTGTAAGAAAAGATAAAAACAAAAGCAATTGGAGCATGAAGAATCTAGGTTAACTACAAGTAGAAATCCAATTAATAGGATATGAAGGGAATCAAATGAACGTGAAACTGAAGGAGGTTAGGTAGGACCAGGCAATGGACTAGGTTCTTGGGGTTCTGTCAATCGCTGGTCCTGAGTCACCTGGGACCCTCTGGGAGTGTGTGTCTAGGTGTCTCTGGTAGAACCTGCCCTTCTTGGGCATCTTGGAAGTTCCTCTGGAGTGAAGATTAACTGGCCTTTTGTACAAAGCCCAGGGAAAGGCAACACTGCTTAATGATTCAGTGATGTACTTCCTGCTGGGCTCTGTGAACTGAGCTCAGAGGATGTTTGAAAGCTTCTACAGCCATCAGACAGAAATTAGAGTGACTCAGATGACAGCATTCTTGTCATGTAAATCAGAGGCTGCGTATTCGGCAACTGGTCCGGAGAGAGAGAGAGAAGAGGGAAAAGAGTGGGAGGCAAGGGAAGAGAAGGTGGGCCTTCCAGAGGGTTATCACCTGGACGCTCCCACCCCACAACTCCAGACCAAGAAAAGAAGCCAGCGGTAGAAGTGGACCCTGGAGTCTCTGTTCCAATACCAGGGGTAGAAAGAAATCAAAAGAAATGAGATTCTCTTAAGTATTCTTGGTTTCCTGCAGATGAAAGAAATCCAAGGCGGCCAGACCCATCTGCACAGTGTGCAGGCCTCCACCCAACTGATGATCTGTTCGACACTGAAGACTCTCAAAAGACAATAATGGGGGAGAAGCTTTCACATCACCATCAATGAATGGTGATTTCTTCATATATTTGTATAGTCATTCATTCATTCGTTCCATGTTTATTGAGATCCTACTGGATGCCAGATGCTGGGCCAGGTGCTTAGTCCATAAAGAGAAATTAGACACTGTCCCTGTAGGATATGGCCACAAGAACCAGTTGTCACAATACAGCAGTGTAGAGCAGCTTAACAGACGGAGGAGTTGAGTGTTGGAAAGCAGAGATATGGAGTCAGACCCGGGGCTCGGGAGACACCACGCTGATCAGGATCTTGAAGGTGAGTAGAAATAACAAGGTGGGCATGGAAGCTGTGAGAGCTTTGGAGCACAGAGAACAGAGTTGAATAGGGGTATGGATGCAGAAGGTCACGGTGTAAGTAGGGAACTGGACATGCAGGATGCAAGTGGCATGTTGGGAAGTGGAAGCTGGAAAGATCTTGAAGGGCTGTGTGTGCAACATCGGGGAGGAGAAAGGTTTGGGCAGGAGATGAAGTTTCAGGTGCCGTGCAGGTAATGGATGGGAGGGGTAGACTGGATGCCCAGACCCCTTGGGGCACTATTGCAAAGGAACTAAACCAGGGCGGCGGGAACAGAAAGACTGGGATAGAGACAAATGGGAGAGCCATCAAGAGGACCCGGACTCCCAGGAGATGCAGACTGAGAGTCAGGGAGAAAAAAGGGGGAGGAGATTTGAGGAGGTGGGAGGAGATGTGGAGGGACGTCCTCCTGCTCAGCTGGGAAACAGTGCCCGTTAATTCTCAGTCATCCGCTCATAGTCGGGGTCGGAAGAGACCCTCGAGGTGACTTATCTCCCGTCTAGTAGAGGCCTCTCTCTAGAGCCCCACCCCCTGACGCTCAGTCATCAGCTTCCTCCTTCATTCGAGCATTCAGCACAGAATTAGTGTGCACTGACCACATGCCCGGAGGCGTGCCAGGTGTGAAGGCTGGCAGGGAAGAATGGAGAGAGGCTAGAGAAGAATAAGGAATGAAGACATCTGGAGAACAGGACCAACCCATGAAGGCTTAAAGAATGAGGCTTAGGGAGTGCCTTCACACTCATTCCCCGAGAGCAGGGGAGAGAGGGCCAGGTGTTTCTTAGCCATGCCATCCACCGCTTCAGTCACTGGATTCAAGCTGCCCCTGGAAAGAATGTGACCTTGGCCAGGCCACGCACCAAGGACCGAGGGCTGATGGCTGCAGGCTGACTTTTGGCAGCACTCCTAGCAGCTGGGAGGTAAGTCCTTTGGTGCCAATGGAAGGTCTGGGTGATACATCCCAGGGTCCACACAGACAGTGTGTCTGGGCACATCCTAAGCGTGTTGATGTAAGCTTCTCAGGCTATGTGTGTATCCCTGCGTATGTGCCTCTGTCTCTATCAGTGCTTCAGCATGTAGTATGACCCTCTCTTGGATCAGGGACTGTGACAGCTCTATGAGGGGCTTGGAGTTAAGCCTTGCCCTCTGCCACATGATTGTCCACACTGTTTCAGTGTCCACCTTTCTTCCTATCTCCTGTCCAGTTTGGGGCAATTAGTGAAAAGTTGTGGAGTATAGGATTCAGAGTTGGGGGAGGGGGTGTCTGTGGACCCTCTCCCAAGAATGCATTTCTATTTTCACTTACTGAGAGGAGGTGAGTGTGAACTATCCTGTGAGGTTCGCCTGTGCAAATCAGAAAAATGTCACCCTACTAGCAGACCTCATACGAAGGCATAGCCAGGCAATAAATTAGACAGAGTCAGCTTGGGAGCTGACTACTGGGCACCCTCAAAGCTTGTCTTATCTGGGTTGTATTTCCTGACCCACAAAAGTTAGAAAAGGACCAAGTCTCTCCAAGGAAATATTTTTGATCTCCAAGACCTGACCCTCCTATCACAGTTGTCAGAAATTAGGATAACAGTGCCTGCCGTGGGGCCAGGCTCCTGGGGCAGACTCCTGCGCAAAGACCCCTGGAAGTCTTGACTCTCCAAATTCAGGGCAAAGGAGGATCTAAGGACAGCCGTGGAAGCTGATGCAAGTAAGAAAGGGAGCGTCTCCTGAGGTCAACGCCCACATCTGTCTCCCTCATTAAAGGACACGTGCTCAGCACTGGGTTTGTACATAGCACATCCAATGATTAATGGACGCGGGAAGAGAGGTTGGCAGGGACGAGGGTCCACAAACTAACTTTGCAGAGATGAGAAAACCAGGTCATTGAATGCCCTGGACTTTCTGATGTTAGATCTAGGCAGAATCTGTCAGTGGTTCATCCAAACTTTGTAACTTATGCTTCACCAAATGCTTTCTCAAAGAGCCTGTGACTCACTGTCATAGAAATAACAACTTTCTCTTTCAAAGGTTTATACTGTCATGTTATTTTCTGCATGTAATTATTGGCTGTGGCAGACTAACCCTACTGGGAACAGCACAGGGCAGAGTGATGGGAGGCTTCGTGTCCTTGAATTCTTGAGGGCTGGTGCTGTAGGAACCTTGAGATCATCTTACCCAGTGCCCACAGCTCACTGCCCAGAGCAGAATTCTGCCCATCACCTTGTTTGATTCAATCCGCAAGATGGATACTGAGGACATGCTTATATAGGGCATGCCCTCTCCTGCTTATCTCCTGCTGCCAGGCTACTGCACTCTACCACTGGCCGAAGCTCTTGGGGGCACAGTGACTTGCCAAAGATGTCTCAGCCGCTCACTACAGGATCAGGACCAAGGTCCCAGGCTTCTATGGCAGAGCAGTGCCTTCTTAGCCATGGGAGTCTCTGGTTCTCTCTTTTTATTTTAAGGATTGGCAACTTTTCATGGATTCCTGTTAGAAGATAAAAAATATTAAATAACTACTACTACCATTTTTTTTCGATTTTTAACTTAAATATGTGTATTTTTAATTTTTACAATGTTGTGCTGGTTTCTGCCCTACAACAGTGAAAATCAGCCATAATTACACATACGTTACCTCCCTCTTCAGTCTCCCTCCCCTCCCCCATCCCATCCCCGCAGGTCATCACAGAGCACCAGACTGGGCTCCCTGTGCTCCACCGCAGCTTCTCCCCAGGCATTCACCTTACACCTGAGAGTGTGTACGTGTTGCTGTTACTCTCTCCATCCGTCCCACTCTTTCCCTCCCCTACTGTGTTCACAAGTCCATTTTTTACATCTGCCTCTCCATTCCTTCCCTGCAAATAGGCTCATCAATATAATTTTTCTAGATTCCTTAGGAGATGTGAAGGCACACAATGAACTTACTTGTTATTTTCATGAAGTAACAACTTGCACAAGGCCCCCACGCCCCCTTACACATGCATGTGCATACATGCACAGGCATATACGTGCGCACGCACACACATTCTTGCATGTACACATGCTAGACTCCCGAGAGCATCCCAGTCTTTTTTGCTTTTTGGCTGTGCAGGTCTTCTTTGCTAAGCAGGCTTTCTCTAGTTGCTGTGGGCAGAGGCTACTCTTCATTGCAGCTCATGAGCTTCTCACTGCAGTGGCTTCACAGGCCCAATGGTTGAGGCACATGGGCTTAGTTGCCTCGCGGCATGTGGGATCTTCCCGGATCAGGGATCAAACCCTTGTCTACTACATTGGCAGATGGACTCTTCACCACTGAGCCACCGGGGAAGCCCCCAGTCATTTTTCATTATCATTTTGGATTCTACCTAACTCAATGCCTGGCGTGTTGGTGTATCTCAATCAATGCTTATTGAATGAAAGAATGATGAATATTAATGGATGTTTACCATTCCAGATCCCTGTGGTCTTCACCATAACCTTGATTCAGAGTCCCAATTAGACAAATGGGGGAAGAGAGAGAAGAAATGGAAACGTTTGTCAGTATTATGCCAGGCACTTGAATGCGTATCATCTCAGCTAACCTCATTCCAAAATGAAAAAATCCCAAGTGAACAGACATCACCCCTCAAAGGAGTGACTGCACCCTCCCCGGTGCCCACACAGAAGTGCTTCAAGTACAGCCAGCTTACGCTTCTGCATCAATTTCTGCTTCTGCTTATCCCCAGAAGATCTGAAAAAGAAAACAACATCAGAGCTTGTGAAGACCAAAAGCTCAGAATCCTCGGCTTGCCGCCTTCCCCCTTTGTAAAACAGAGAAGCAGGAGAATATTAAAAGGAGTGAGAGCAGGAAGCTAAAAATATCTTCAAAGCTTATGTAAATTCTGCACACAGAGAGGCCTGGCCTTTGGGTTCCAGCTGCTTCCAGGGCTGACTTAGATGCCCTTGACATAGAGAACCAGACATTCTTAGAACCTGCCCCCCCATTTGTAACCTTTAAAATATCTGGCTAATTGTGTTCCATGTTCTTTAAATTTATCACTCTTGGGAGTTGAGCAACAATATGCTAATGAGACCATTGATGAGCTCCAGACACCCTCCTCCCCAGCCTCTGGGGAGAAATGTGCGAGGTCAGAGACTTCCATCCTTGGAAGAACCGGCGCCTTTGAGAGGGGCTGTACCTCTAACCATTAGCATGTTAATGGGCAGGGAATCAAAAGATCACTCAATTGGCACCCAGTGAAGGCATCATTTCAATCAATAGCACAGCTCATAAAAGTCTTCAGCCCCTGACACTGCATAAAAACAATTCCTAATTGAGAATTAAACAAACTTTTATCTGAAGCAGTTCTGCACTTCAGCCTTTAAAATAATGCCAAGTTCAGAAGCACATTTGGCTTCATGATTCAGTCTGGCTGGCATGTACACATTTATTTAATGGGTATTTTTCCCTCACAACTGAGACTTTCCCTTCCTGGTTCACATAGGAAAATGAGACGGGTGTCACCTCCCTAAAGGTCACAGCTCTAAGTTAAGTGACTCTGGGAAGGAAGGGAGCTCTAACTGAGCACATGTTAACCTTAGGTGACCTAAGCAGGGCTGGTCCTGGTTTCCTGTTTGATATCCAACACCTGGTCTTCCCTGGTGGCTCAGTGATAAAGAATCTGCCAGCAATGCAGGAGCCACAGGAGATGCAGGTTCGATCCCTGGGTCAGAAAGATCCCCCAGAGAGGGCATGGCAACCTACTCCAGCATTCTTGCCTGGAGAATCCCTTAGACAGAGGAGCCTGATGGGCTACCGTCCATAGGATCTCAAAGAGTGGGACACGACTGAAGCGACTTAGCATGCACACACCCAACCAACCCCTGGTAAGTGTAATTCAGCTCTTAGGTACTCAGAGATCCAGCTGCCAGACGTGAGACAAGTAATTTTTAATGCACTCATGACATCGTCTTCCTGACTTCAGAGGCCTGGCCATGAACCAGATGTCCAATTACTCTCAGAAAGAGCAGCTCAATATCAACTGCACTACATTCAAGTCATATTCAGCAGAGGCTATTCAGCATCCAGATGGACATGAGTGAATATCACCATTCAACAGGGCAATTCATTACATTACTTGCAAAGTCCTTCTCTAGCTAGCTCATCTCAGTCAGCCTAGACATACTGGTTCCTGGCCAGAATCAAGTTTAGCCTGACTATTAAAGCAAAAGCAGGAACTCAAACTTTCCAAGTCAACATCATCTCATCCTTCCATTAAATAGTTAAAATGCTTGAATTTTCTGTTGAAAATCTGGTCAAGCTGACGAACGAATACAAAGTGGTTTCTTTAGAACAATTTTGGTTCTGCCTATGAATGCTGGAGGAGCCTTCTGTTACCTTGCAGAGCTGGGCTGACCTCCCTGGAGAAGACGACATGGGTTTGACTCTCTAATGCTCACAACTAAACCTCCCTTTTGCCTTCTCTTCTCTGGTAATTCAGTTGTGTGGTTCTTCTTCGCTGGTCCCTGCAAGCATTTGCAACTGCAATGCTCACCTCAGTGTCTCTCCAAAGTATGCAGCTGGCATGCTGGGAAGGGTTGTCCAAGGGCTATATCAGCCCTAGCTTCCTGCATTCAGACATTGAAGATCTGTTGCCAACTGGATGAATTTCGCCACAGATAAGTGTGAGGTTCTCCTTCACCCCATCTCTCTCTCTCACACACACATACACACACACACACATGCACACACACTTGACTTCCAGGTGGCCACAGTTCCCCACCAAGTCTTCTTGCCACACATACATTTGGTTTCACTCATTTACCTTATCTCTCTGGACATCGACAAAGCTTGCATTTGTAAGAGCCTGCCAGAGTCTGCACATTTTAACCCATTAGTTTTCACCCGAAAAGATGTATATTGCAGGTGGCTCCTTCAGGGCACACATGAGGATTACAGCTAGTACACAAATTAATAGCAACATCAGGCCACGGGATTTCTCCCTCTAGCACAAAGGTGTAGGTAGAGTTGGAGAGGGGGGATTCTAGGGTGAGTTACAACTCTTACCTTTCTGCCACCCTTTTCTGGTGACATCAACAGTCCCTGGATGCTTGATTCAGCTCTGCATGGTCCCCTCAGGCTGCATGACAGAATACCACACACCAGATGGCTTAAACTGTAGGAACCTATTTTTCATAGTTCTGGAGGCCACAAGTCCAAGCAAGCTTGAGCTGCCAGGGTGGGTTTCTAAGGAGGCTTTCCTTCCTGGCCAGCAGGCCACCAACTTCATGCTGTGTCATCCCTGGGCCTTTTGTCTGATGGAGAGAGAGCAAGTTCTGTTGGGTTGGGATTTTCCTCATGATCTTATGTAAACTTAATTATCTCTTTAAAGGCACTATCTCTAAATGCTGTCACCATGAAGATTAGGGCTTCAACATAAGAATTTGTGGGGGACACCATGCAGTTCATGAACAGGACTGACTAGAAAGCCCATGTGCAATTGTTTCTGTTGTGCCAACAGCAAGGGTGGTAAATGTGTAAATATTGATTATACTGATTAATTTCATTTATGTCCATTAATATATGAATATTGATTGTTTACATTAATAATAAGTATAGGATTCATTTCTATTAATTACTCTAGGGCAGACATTGCTATTCAATAATGATACTCTTTCCTTTTGGGCCAAGGTGGGGCCTCAGAAATCTCAACATAATGTTGAGGCAGCTACTACCAACCAACTGAATTTGATACAGGAGATGCAACGTAGTTAACACTTGTACTTCATAGCCCGGCCTTCTCCACCTTGGGGAAGGATCTGGGAACTAGATGGAAATCCAGGAGTGGCTGGCACACGTCTGTGTTTTGGAACTGCAGCTTCCCATGGGTCTTTCCTACTGGTCAGAACACCCGGCCTACGGGGACTTCTGACTGACAAAGTCTGCCTGGAAACTCTTTCCTTGATTCCGTATCTAGCAACTCATCCTCTCACAGCTTGTCCTTTTTTCCTGCAGAGCTGTGAGAAGCCCCAGCCATAGCTAATGCCTGGAGTCATCAGCCTTGCTTCCTGAGCTGGGGAGGGGCTATTGTCTCAGAAGTTGTTTTTTCTCAGCAGCCACTTAAACACAGTTTGAAAATGCATTTTCTCTACTTTTCTTGGAATTGTATTCTTATCCACTAATCTATGCTGTTCTCACTGAGCTACATCCCTGGAGCTAAACATCCCCATCTTCTGTCAGTTGCCTAGCCTTTCTGTAGAAGAGGTGAAGGAGTGGATTTGTAAGGGGTAAATAATACCACATCGAATGGAAATGGTCTCACAAAAATAGGATCTAACATTATGAGCTTAGTTTCAACCACAGAACAATATAAAGACTGATATGCGGTTTTTACAAGGTAGGTTTTGAAGATGTTTTTTTGTATCACTATTCTTTGAATTTCTTCTTGAATTAGATACTAGGGAAGCAGATTGTCTGTTCTGATAAATGGGGCAATGTGCTTCCCTGCCACTTAATTCAAGAAGGAACTCCAGGAGTATAAAAACTTAGCATGTTTTCCTCCTTTCCTTGGCTGCCAGTAAATGCACGGCTGTTTTGTGCAGTGGTCACTATTATTATTAGCTGAGGTTTCTGATAAATTACTTTCTCCTTTCATTACTGGACCCACTTGCTCATCCTTAATATGAGTGTATCTTCTACATGAGCTGTTTTTTCCTCATAGGAAGTGAATGGGATACTGACATTAAATTATACATCAGTAGCTTAGTCAGGAACATATCACCAGGATACTGGAGTTTGACCCGAATTCAACCCACTAGTCATCTATTGATCCCTGTTACCAGCTGGTCGCCAAGCCCTCCCTCCATGTTCTCCAGAAGACATGCAGAATCTTTTGAAATGATGAAAAGGTTTAAAGATGAACAAAGGTTTGTCAAAAGTTATACACTATTTCAGCACAATAACAAATCTCAAGCCCCCAAATTTATATAACTTAAAACTTGAGAACACCCATGATCTCAACTCCTCCTTCAGTTTCAACCAGATCCATATTTCCAATTATGCCTCAGGCAACTCTTTTTGAATATCCCAAAGGCATCACACACCTCATAGACACCACTGAACTCTATCTTCCTACCCTTTTTTCCTATAGATTTATTTCATTCCTCCACTATAGTCTTGGTTTCAGTCAATTGTATCACTGCTCACTGAGCTTCCTCACATTCGATCAGACTCCAAATGCTTGACAATAAGCTTCTGAACCTTACCCCTTCCCTGAAGCCCCACTGTCACTGTCTTAGAATAAGACCTGCTTTTCTCGACCCTATACTATTCCAACAATTTCCTAAGCATCCTTTCTGCCATCTGGTCTTATCTTTTACCCTTATACTGCCATCAGCATCCTCTCTCTTCCTGATCATTTTCTCCATAAGAATATTTATTGGCCTCTCAGTGCCTATAAAATAAGCACCGTATTCCATAAAGCAGTGTTCAAAGTCCATTGCAATCTAGCTCCAACCTTCTCCAGCCTCACCTCTCACTTCACATTAAGATTCCTATGGCCCAGTCCTACCAAATTCCTCATCCTTTTTAAACAAGGTGAGGCCTTTCATGACTGTGTCCTCTTGCGTTTGTAGTTTCATCTGCCAAGAATGCTGTTTACATAGCCTACCTTTCAACCTGGAAGTTAACTTTTATTTTTCATGAATTAACTCAATTATCAACAATGTTCTAGATACCTACCCTACAATTAGATCTTTCTTGACCTTTCTACTTCCCCTTAGTTGCTTTTTAAAGAGTTTTCCCTAGAAACTACCCAGGCATATTCAAATTATTTGTTAACAGGTTTCTCTTTGGCTATCACTCTGAGCTAATTCAGGTCAAGAACCACATTTTTCATAGCTCTAGTATCAAGTGNCTTGCTCATCCTTAATATGAGTGTATCTTCTACATGAGCTGTTTTTTCCTCATAGGAAGTGAATGGGATACTGACATTAAATTATACATCAGTAGCTTAGTCAGGAACATATCACCAGGATACTGGAGTTTGACCCGAATTCAACCCACTAGTCATCTATTGATCCCTATTACCAGCTGGTCGCCAAGCCCTCCCTCCATGTTCTCCAGAAGACATGCGGAATCTTTTGAAATGATGAAAAGGTTTAAAGATGAACAAAGGTTTGTCAAAAGTTATACACTATTTCAGCACAATAACAAATCTCAAGCCCCCAAATTTATATAACTTAAAACTTGAGAACACCCATGATCTCAACTCCTCCTTCAGTTTCAACCAGATCCATATTTCCAATTATGCCTCAGGCAACTCTTTTTGAATATCCCAAAGGCATCACACACCTCATAGACACCACTGAACTCTATCTTCCTACCCTTTTTTCCTATAGATTTATTTCGTTCCTCCACTATAGTCTTGGTTTCAGTCAATTGTATCACTGCTCACTGAGCTTCCTCACATTCGATCAGACTCCAAATGCTTGACAATAAGCTTCTGAACCTTACCCCTTCCCTGAAGCCCCACTGTCACTGTCTTAGAATAAGACCTGCTTTTCTCGACCCTATACTATTCCAACAACTTCCTAAGCATCCTTTCTGCCATCTGGTCTTATCTTTTACCCTTATACTGCCATCAGCATCCTCTCTCTTCCTGATCATTTTCTCCATAAGAATATTTATTGGCCTCTCAGTGCCTATAAAATAAGCACCGTATTCCATAAAGCAGTGTTCAAAGTCCATTGCAATCTAGCTCCAACCTTCTCCAGCCTCACCTCTCACTTCACATTAAGATTCCTATGGCCCAGTCCTACCAAATTCCTCATCCTTTTTAAACAAGGTGAGGCCTTTCATGACTGTGTCCTCTTGCGTTTGTAGTTTCATCTGCCAAGAATGCTGTTTACATAGCCTACCTTTCAACCTGGAAGTTAACTTTTATTTTTCATGAATTAACTCAATTATCAACAATGCTCTAGATACCTACCCTACAATTAGATCTTTCTTGACCTTTCTACTTCCCCCTTAGTTGCTTTTTAAAGAGTTTTCCCTAGAAACTACCCAGGCATATTCAAATTATTTGTTAACAGGTTTCTCTTTGGCTATCACTCTGAGCTAATTCAGGTCAAGAACCACATTTTTCATAGCTCTAGTATCAAGTGCAGTAAATGGCACAATGTTGATGTTCATTAAATGCTAATAAAGCAAGCACTGAAATATGAAAGTGTAGTAGGTGACAAATAATCTTTTATTATGATATAATAAAAGATCTCCACTGAACCGTTTTATTAATGCAGGATTCTGTATTCAATGGCCATAGACTCCTTGAGGTATAGAGTAATAAAGAGAAACGTTGAGGCTATTCTAGCTTATGTTATCTTAGCGACTTTGAGACAACATGATGACTTCTACTTTTTACCATTTCTTTTCAGTATTCCTCCTCTGCCTTCACCATAGCAACCCCATCTTATGATAAGCATCATTTTAAGAAGATGGATGAGAGAGAAGCCCAGTTGTGCAATTTTTGTGCCAAATTTGGAGTAGGCATCAGTTTTATCCAATGATAGTGTCTTCTTGTGAGCTTTTTGCATATGGTGGTAAACCTCTCTTGCCCACAAGCACTGAAATTGTTATATTTGGGTTGGCCAAAAACTTCATTCTGTTTGGACTTCCCAGTAGACAGAACTTTTCCAAAAGTGGCTGCAGGAGTGCTTCCCATCTCAGTTGCTCTGCTACTGGCCAGTAGGACCTGGCCTTATTGCCTTCAAGACCGCCTTATTCTCTTCTCCTTGAACCTGAAAAGTCATTGCTGTGCTCAATAAGTATGAAACAGTCTTGAGGAGCTATTGAGAAAAAGTTCAGGACTGGAGAAAAAAAAGATGACCCTTGTTATGGAGTGGTAGGAAGTTTAGCAAAACTGTTTGTAATGCAATTATTTTTGCAGTGACATGAAGAAACAAAAATAAACCCAATGAACTAGTAGGTGTGGTCAAAGGGATTTCCAAGCAAAATGCTAAAGTACCAACTGAGTTATTTTAGACATGTAAAAGAAAATGGGCTTCCCTGATGGTTCAGTGATAAAGAATCCATCTGCAATGCAGGAGATGCAGGAAATATGGGTTCAATCCCTGGGTCAGGAAGAACCCCTGGGGAAGGAAATGGCAACTCACTCCAATACTCTTGCCTGGGAAAATCTGATGGACAACCCTAGAGGACTACAGTCCATGAGGTTGCAAAGAGTTGGACACCACTGAGCATGCATGCACAGAAAAGGAAACCCTCGATGTTAAAGAAAATTTAAAGGAAATATGAAAGATCCAGGACTTGTTCAATTTGAAAATAAAACTGATTATCATCTCCATTCTCTCACAGTAGAAAATGCTCAAAAACAAAAATGGCCTCAGGGTGAAGATCAAATCCAGGGTGCTAAGATGAAAACATCTCAGGATAAATATGAAACCAATGTTGTGACTATAAAACTCTTTTCTAGGATCTTAGCTCAAAACCAATGTATCATGGAAGTTCAAACAGACTAAAGTACTTCTCAGTACTTAAGGGCATTCCTCGCAAATTCTTCTCTGTTCAACAAGTCTAAGTCTCTTACACAGCCTAAGAGACATCCCAAGGAAGAAAAAGGGCTCATCTCAAGAGAGATTTGTGTATATTTCATTTTTCCTCTTTTTGAATGAGAGGACAATAGTGATTATCCTTGTCTCACCTGGATGTGGTGGGAAAGGATGGATAACTTGTGCCTTTAGTTCATAGATTTTAGAAAAAGAAGAACTATCCTCAAGGAATTGCTCCAGAGAAGCCCCATTGTCACCTGGACTTAATTTAGTTGACAAGATCTTAGACATTTTAGTTGACACCACAATGGGATGAAACTTTGCATCCCCTTGGGGGAAGGGGTGACTGAATGCATGTGAAAGTGGATGTGAATTTTGTGACCAAAGGCAGGTATGGCAGATTTTGTTTTCCAAAGATGACCACAAACGTATCTCATACCTCACATGTACTTCTGTGATGCGAACTTGCTAATGCTCTATTAAGAGATGGAGGCTAATTCCCTCATTTGGATTTAGGTGGGCTTGTGGAGAAGGTGATGGCACCCCATTCCAGTACTCTTGCCTGGAAAATCCCATGGATGGAGGAGCCAGGTGTGCTGAAGTCCATGGTGTCGCTCAGACACCACTGAGTGACTTCACTTTCACTTTTCACTTTCATGCATTGGAGAATGAAATGGCAACCCACTCCAGTGTTCTTGCCTGGAGAATCCCACAGATGGGGGAGCCTAGTGGGCTGCCGTCTATGGGGTCACACAGAGTCAGACACGAATGAAGCGACTTAGCAGCAGCAGTGACTGTTTTAGCCAATAGAGTAAAATAGAAATAATGATGTGTGTCTTCCAAGACTAGATCATTAAAGGCAATACAGTTTTGACCTTGTTCTCTGGGACACAATGTAGAAGTCCAACTACCTGAGGCCACTGTGAGAGAGCCCACGCCACAGGGAGAGACTATGTGTAAATATTTTGATTGACAGCCCCAACAAGCTTCCAGATGACAGCCAATATCAACTGCTATCTATGTAAGTAAGATATTTCCAGTGATTTCAGCTCCCAGTCGTTGAGCTACATCTAGCCATTGAGACATCCAAGTCCAGGTACTGGACATTAAGAATGGTAGATAAGTCAACTCCACAATGTTCTGCATGAATTCCCAACTCACATAATTCATAAATATAATTCTAAATTTTAAGGCATTTAGCTTTCAAGTAATATGTTACACAGCAATAGAAACTGGAACATATGGACATGGGCAGTCTCAAAATTTTGTCACTTACAATGTTGCTTAAATATACCCCTTTCCCAGCGTCAATAGAACAGAAAAACTGAAAAGGTGTACAAATTCCTTACATGAACTAAAAGAAAGGAAATGACTAAATTCTATAAAAGAATGAGAATGTGGATTATTATTTCTGGATATATATGTATTTATTAATAAGGAAAATTAGGAAACAGTACTCTTGCCTGGAAAATCCCATGGATGGAGGAGACTGGTAGGCTGCAGTCCATGGGGTCGCTAAGATTCGGACAAGACTGAGCGACTTCACTTTCACTTTTCACTTTCATGCATTGGAGAAGGCAATGGCAACCCACTCCAGTGTTCTTGCCTTGAGAATCCCAGGGACAGGGGAGCCTGGTGCACTGCCATCTATGGGTTCGCACAGAGTCAGACATGACTGAAGCGACTTAGCAGCAGCAGCAGCAGCAGCAGCAAGCTATCCAGAGAGCTAAGAAGAATGAAACATTAATTGACACAGAGTTGACTCCTGAATGCTGGCATCTTGGGTGGTATAATTTTCTTTTAGATTTTTAGTAGTTTTCCCCAAATTAAAAACCGTCATAAGAATTTCCACTTCTGGCAATGATGGAGTAAGAAACACCAGAATTAGCAGAATTAATTCTATACTAATTAAGTCTACAGCTCTGGTGCTGCCTAATAAATCTTAAAAACAAAACTAAAAAGGATCAAAGTATTTCCAACTGAAATTCATCCCAGAAAAAGATCAAATATATTTTTAAGAATGCATAAATAAATATCCAGCCAGCAATCAACAAGGTACAATTCACAATGTCTGGCATCCAACCAAAAACTAAGAGACATTAGAAGAAGTAGGAAAATATGACCCATAATGAGGAAAAAGATCAATCAATTGAAACCAACCCAGAATAGGCACAGATGTTAGAATAGCAGAAAAAGACATTAAAACAGTTCTTATAACTTATTTCCATATGTTCAGAAAGTTAAGTAGAGACATGAGAGATATTAAATATACTCAAATAAAACTTCTGCAGATGAAAACTACAGTGTCTGAAATAAAAACTATACTAGACAGAATTAATGGTGTGTTATAAATTGTGGAAGGAAAGATTAGTAAACATGAAGACATAGAAATAGACACTACTCTAAATTAAACACAGAGAAAAAATAATTTTCTAAAATGAGCTTGAGACAATTTCAAGTAGTCTACTGTGCATTTAATTGTAGCCCCTGAAGGAGAGAGAAGGAAGAATAATAATACTTGGAAAAACAATAGCCAAATTTTTTTCCAACGGCTGAAGTGACTTAGCAGCAGTACAAGAGCACAATAAACCCCCAGCACAACAAACATGAAGAAATGTACATCACAGAAAATTGTGCTCAAATTGTTCAAAATCAATGCTAAAGGGAAGGTTTTTAAAGCAACCTGGAGGTGAGGGTTGGGGAGATATCTTACATACAAAGAAACAAAGACAAGACAAAATATTTTTCATCACAATCAAAAGAAGTGAGAAGAGAGTGAAGTAACATCTTTAAAATAGTGAAAGGGAAAAAAAAAAGTCACCACCTAGAATTATATACCCAGTGAAACTACCTTTCAAAACAAAGTTAAAAAATACTTTTTCAGACTTACAAAGCTAGAAGAATGTACCATCAGCAGACTCAAACTCCAGGAAACATTAAAGAAAGTCTGTCAAACAAAAGGAATATACTACCAGATGGAAATCTTGATCCATAAAAAGGAAAGAAAAAAAAAAGCACTGGAAATGATAATTACATAAGTAAATATAATGATTTCTTTCTAACTATTTAAATCTGGAAGATAATTGACTGTTTAAATCAAAGTCATAAGAATGTTTTAAAATTTATAACATATATAAAAGTGAAATGTATGATAAAATTTGCCCAAAGAATAGAAGAGGAGAAATGTAAGTACCCTAGAACAATGTGAATTTGAACTGGGCAGGGCTACTTGTATGTGAATTCTTTTTCAGTAGTACAGGACTACATGATCCAAGTTTGGTTAATTTCACAGATATGGAACCCTGGATACGGAAGAATATAGATATGAAGGAACTGCATACACAGAGGCCAAAATATATATTATACATGTAATTTTCACTGTCTGTAAGGTTGGTGCCCTACCCCCACATTGCTCAATGGTCAAATGTATACTACTTTAAAGTTCTTGTTCTATAAGTGTTTTGTTTTATAAAGTCACTTGAAGATAGGTAGCCTGTGATTAACCAAAGGTACATATTAAAAAATCTAAGGCAAGCACTAAAATAACAAAACAATAATGACTAATGGCTAATAAGCAAAAAAAAAAGAAAGAAGGAAAGAAAGATATGTTGCCTGGAAGAAACACATTTTAAGTATACAACACAGAATGCTTAAAAGTAAAGGCATAAAAAAAACCACTAATCAACACTAATTATCAATGTTTTGCACTAATCAAAGTAAAGTTGTTGTGGTTATATCAGTCTCAGAAAAAGTAAACATCAGAGCAAAGATATTAACAAGGGTAAAGAAGGTCACTGTGTAATATTAAAAGGATCAGTTCATTGGGAGGATATAATGATCTTAAGTGCTTATCCACCTAATAATAGAATTTTAAAATATATGAAGCAAAAACTGATAGAACTTCAAGGACCAATAAACCAATCAATAGCTATAATCAGAGATTTTAATATCAATCTTTCAATAAAGCAAGCAAGATCATAGAAGATTTGAACAGTGCAATCAACTAATTTGACCTAATTGATATTTATAGAACACTGCATTCAACAAGAGAAGAATGCACATTCTCTTCAAATGAATACATACAGTTCACCAAAAATAGACCATAATCTGGGTCATTAAACAAGTCTCAATAAATTTAAAATTCAAAAGGATTCAAATCATACAAAGTATGTTATTGAGCCATAATATAATTAAATTTGAAATCAATTACAGAAAGATCTCTGGGAAAATTCCCAAATATTTGAAAACTATACTTGAAATATATACTGAATCAAAAATGAAAATACAAAATTATTTTGAACTGAATGGAAAAGACACACAACTTATTAAAATTTGTGGGACACAGCTAAAGCAGTACTGCTGCTGCTGCTAAGTCACTTCAGTCGTGTCCAACTCTGTGCGACCCCACAGATGACAGCCCACGAGGCTCTGCTGTCCCTGGGATTCTCCAGGCAAGAACACTGGAGTGGGTTGCCATTTCCTTCTTCAGTGTATGAAAGTGAAAAGTGAAAGTGAAGTCTCTCAGTTGTGTCCGACTCCTAGTGACCTCATGGACTGCAGCCCACCAGGCTCCTCCATCATTGGGATTTTCCAGGCAAGAGTACTGGAGTGGGGTGCCATTGCCTTCTCCGAAAGCAGTACTACTTGGATGAAATTTATAGAACCAAGCATTAATATTATGAAGAAAGAAAGGGCTCAAGTCAAAGATGACTTCAGCTTTCATTTTAAGAATACAAAAAAAGAGCAAATTAACCTATAATCAGTAAAAGGAAATAATATCAGAATAAAAATCAATGAATGACAAAATAGGAAAACAATAGAGAAAAATCAATAAAACCTCTAGTCAGACTGATGAGAAAACAAAAAGCAAGAACCAAATTAGTAATACCAGGAGTGAAATAAATAACATCAATACAAATTCTACAGATATGAAGAGATCAATAAGGGAATATTATGAACACTTCCATATCAATAAATTAAACAACTTAACATGAAAAGCACAATTTTCTTGAGAGACACAAACTATTAAAGTCTCTCAAGAAGAAATAGCCTGAAAAGCCCTATATCTATTAAAGAAATTAAATTTGTAATAAAAAAGTCTCAATAAAGAAAAAACACAGACTCAGACATCTTCATCTGTAAATTACACTAAACATTTCCATTAAATAAAGGAAGAAGGAACACTTTCAGTGGTACCCTGATAAAATCAAAGACATTCAGTTCAGTTCAGTTGCTCAGTCGTGTCCGACTCTTTGCGACCCCATGAATCGCAGCACACCAGGCCTCCCTGTTCATTACCATCTCTCGGAGTTCACTCAGACTCACGTCCATCGAGTCAGTGATGCCATCCAGCCATCTCATCCTTGGTCGTCCCCTTCTCTTCCTGCCCCCAATCCCTCCCAGCATCAGAGTCTTTTCCAATGAGTCAACTCTTCGCATGAGGTGGCCAAAGTACTGGAGTTTCAGCTTTAGCATCAGTCCTTCCAAAGAAATCCCAGGGTTGATCTCCTTCAGAATGGACTGGCTGGATCTCCTTGCAGTCCAAGTCACTCTCAAAAAGTCTTCTCCAACACCACAGTTCAAAAGCATCAATTCTTTGGTGCTCAGCCTTTTTCACAGTCCAACTCTCACATCCATACATGACCACAGGAAAAACCATAGCCTTGACTAGACGGACCTTAGTTGGCAAAGTAATGTCTCTGCTTTTGAATATACTATCTAGGTTGGTCACTTTTCTTCCAAGGAGTAAGCGTCTTCTAATTTCACGGCTGCAGTCACCATCTGCAGTGATTTTGGAGCCCCAAAAAATAAAAGTCTGACACTGTTTCCACTGTTTCTCCATCTATTTCCCATGAAGTGATGGGACCAGATGCCATGATCTTCGTTTTCTGAAGGTTGAGCTTTAAACCAACCAAAGACATTAGGAGAAAAGAAAACAAAGACCCAATGTCTCTCATGAACTTAAACGCAAAAATTGTAAATAAGCTAGTATCCAAATCCAGCAAGATATAAAAAAGATAATATGTCATCACCAGGAGAGGTTTATCCAAGGAGTGTAAAGCTGGTTTAACATTTGAAACCATTCACCATATCAACATTTGAAATAATTCACCATATTAGAGGCCTTCCCAGATGGCACTAGTGGTAAAGAATCCACCTGCCAATGCAGGAGATATAGGTAAGAAATGGCATCCTGCTCCAGTATTCTTGCCTGGAAAATTCCATGAGCAGAGGAGCCTGGCGGGTTACAGTTCATGGGGCTGCAAAGAGTTGGATACGCTTGAAAGACTGAGGCACACTACTATTTTTTACTATTTTATAGTAAAAAAAATAAAGAAAACCCTGTATGATCATTTCAATGAAAGTGAAAGTGAAGTCATGTCTGACTCTTTGAGACCTCATGGACTGTAGCCTACCAGGCTCCTCCATCCATGGGATTTTCCAGGCAAGAATACTGGAGTGAGTTGCCATTCCTTCTCCAGGAGATCTTCCTGATCCAGGGATTGAACCCTGGTTTCACACACTGTAGACAGATGCTACCATCTGAGCCATCATGGAAGTCAATCATTTCAATAGGTGCTCCAATTGACAAAAATCCATCATTTATCCATGATTAAAAAGAGAAACATGTTCCCAAATAAATTTTTGAGAGTTCAGAAAAATAAAATAAAATAAAGAGAAAATTCTTAGCAGGCTGGAAATACAAGAGAGCTTCTTCAATCTATAATGACACTATGAAAAACCAACAACTAAGATCATACTTAAAGGTAAAAGGCTGAATGCTTACTTTCTTGAGATGAGGAACAAGGCAAGAATATTTGTTTATCATTTCTAGTCAGCACTGTACTGGAAGTTTTTGCTATTGCAATAAGTGAAGAAAAAGGAATAAAAAGCAACCAGATTGAAACAGAGAAGGTGATAGTATCTTTCTTTTTTTGTAGATGACACAACTATCTATGTAGAAAATATAGCAGAATATGACCCCACAAAAGATATTAAAATTGCTTGAAATTGGTTGTTATTTTTCAATTTCTAAGTCATGTCTGACTTTGCAACCCCATGGACTACAGTATGCCAGGTTTTCCTGTCCTTCATCATCTCCCAGAGCTTGCTCAGACTCATGTCCATTGAGTTGGTGATGCCATCCAACCATCTCATCCTTCTCCTCCTGCTCTCAATCTTTCCCAGCATCAGGGCCATTTCCAATGAGTCAGCTCTTTACATCAGGTGGCCAAATATCAGGGCTTCGACTTCGGCATCATTCCTTCCAATGAATATTCAGGACTGATTTCCTTTAGGACTGATTGGTTTGATCTCCTTGCAGTCCAAGGGACTCTCAAGAGTCTTCTCCAGCACCATAATTCAAAACCATCAATTCTTTGGCACTCAGCCTTCTTTATAGTCCAACTCTCATGTCCATACATGACTACTGGAAAAACTGTAGCTTTGACTATATGGACCTTTGTTGGCAGACTGATGTCTCTGCTTTTTAATATGCTGACTAGGTTTGTCATAACTTTTCTTCCAAAGAGCAAGCATCTTTTAATTTTCTGGCTGCAGTCACCGGCTGCAGTGATTTTGGAGACCAAGAAAATAAAATCTGTCATTGTTTCCACTTTTTCCCCATCTATTTGTCATGAAATGATGGGATCAGATGCGATGATCTTAATTTTTCTTATGTTGAATTTTAATCCAGCTTTTTCACTTTCCTCTTTCACCTTCATCAAGAGGCTCTTTAGTTCCTCTTTGCTTTCTGCCATTAGAATGGTATCATCTGCACATCTGAAGTGGTTGATATTTCTCCTGGCAATCTTAATTCCAGCTGGTGACTTATCCTGCCCAGCATTTTGCATGATGTACTATGCATAGAAGTGAAATAAGCAGGGTAACAATATACAGCCTTGATGTGCTCCTTTCCCAGTTTTGAACCAGTCCGTTGATCCATCACCCTGGTTGGCCCAGCATTAAAGAAACTGCTTGCCAATGCAGGAGATGTAGGTTCAACCCCTGGGTCAGGAAGACCCTCTGGAGAGGGGAATAGCTACCCTCTACAGTATTCTTGGAGAAGGCAATGGCACCCCACTCCAGTACTCTTGCCTGGAAAATCCCATGGATGGAGGAGCCTGGTGGGCTACAGTCCATGGGGTCACTAAGAGTCGGACATGACTAAGCGACTTCACTTTCACTTCTCACTTTCATGCATTGGAGAAGGAAATGGCAACCCACTCCAGTGTTCTTGCCTGGAGAATCCCAGGGACAGGGGAGCCTGGTGGGCTGCCGTCTATGGGGTCGCAGAGTCGGACATGACTGAAGCGACTTAGCAGCAGCAGCCAGTATTCTTGCCTGGAGGAATCCATGAACAGAAGAGCCTAGTGGGCTGTAGTCCATGGGGTCACAAAAGAGTTGGACACGACTTAGCGAGTAAACAACAGGAAGATTATTTGCAATAGTATAAAAATTTTAAATACTTAGAAGAAAACTAATAAAAAGTATGCAATACCTGCACCTTGAAAGCTATAATACACTGTTGAAAGAAATTAAAACCTGACTACACAGATAGGTACAGATATCAATAGATAGATATGGGGCAAACAACTTATAATTGCTATATTAATTTTCCCCAAACTGACCTATAGATTCATACAATCCTGATGAAATCTAAACAAGTTGGTTGTAAAATTCTTATGGAAATGCAAAAGACCTAGAATAACTAGAACAACTTTGAAAAAGAAACAAAGTGTGAGGACTAACAGTGCCTGATTTCAAGACATTTTGGTATTAGTGGCACGATAAATAAATCAATGAAAATGAATAGGCAACCCAGAAATAGACATGCATATATATGGACACCTGACATTTTACAAGGTACAGAGACAATTCCGTGGATAAAAGATAGTCTTTTCAACGTAAGGTACTAGAGTAGGGTATATCTATATGCCAAAAAATGGAAAAAAAGAAAAGAAAAGGAACGAAATTTGATGCACATTTTCTCTTTTGAAGGGCTTCCCTGGTGGCTCAGATGGTAAAGAATCTGTCTGCAATGTGGGAGACCTGGGTTCAGTCCTTGGGTTGGGAAGAGCCCCTGGAGAAGGGAACAGCTGCCCACTCCAGTTTTCTGACCTGGAGAATTCACTCCTGAGCCACATGTTCTACTTTAAAGTTGATCCATACTTCCTATTTTTAAAAAAGTAACTCAAAAAACATCAAAGATCTTAATATAATACCTAAAATTATAGAAGGAATCACAGGTAAAAGTATTTTTAACCTTAAATTATGCAAAGATTTCTTAGACATGACATCAAAGTCATGATCTAAAGTAGAAAAATACTGATAAATTGAACTTCATCAAAAATTTAGAATTTCTGCTTTTCAATGACATTTTTAGGGACTTCCCTGGTGGTCCAGGGGCTAAGACTATTTGTTCCCAATGCAGGGGGTCTGGGTTTGATCCCTGGTCAAGGAACTAGATCCCATACGATGCAACTAAGATCCAGCTCAGCCAAATAAATAAATAAATATTTTTTAAAAGCTTTAAAAAAGGCACTTTTAAGGGAATAAAAGGACAAATCATAGATTGGGAGAGCATATTTGTAAAACACATATCTAATAAAGGATTTGTATCCAGAATATATAAAGGTCTCTCAAAACGAAGAAGAAAATAACTAAATAAATAAATGGCAAAAGAGTTGAATGAGCACTTCATTGAAGAACATATATAGATGTTGACAATGCACGTGAAAATATGCTTCACAGAATTCAACTTTAAGAAAATGCAAATTAAAACCCAAATGACATGTGCTCGCTACCTACTTGAGAAGGCTGATTATACCAAGCGAGAGCAAAGACTTGTGGAAATGGAACATATAAAACAGCAAGGGTATTTGCTGCCATCTGCGGTTCTCCTTCAGGGCCACCCAGGGGTAGAGCGAAGAGAAATCAATGTCGTCCAATGAGATGAACAGCGATCATGTTGGAAAACAGTTTGGCAGTTTCTTTAAGAGTTAAAGACTTCCATATGACCCAGCTGTTTCATTCCTGGCTATTATCTAATTTAAGCAAAAGCATATGTCCAATACATGTATACATATGGCTGAGTCCCTTTGCTATTCACCTGAAACTATCACAACATTGTCAATTGGCTATACCCCAAAGCAAAAGAAATAGCTTTTAAAAAGCATATATCCATACAAAGACTTGTAAATGAATTTTCATAGCAGTTTCATTCATAACAGTCTGGAATTAGAAATAATTCAAATATCCATCAACTTGTGGTTGAATAATCATACCCATATACCTGCACATTGGAATATAACACAGCAACGAAAAGAAATGGGTTCTTAACACATAAAATAGCACAGATACATTTCAGACTAATTATGCTGAGTGAAAGAAGACAGACAATAAAACAGAGTACAAACATGCACGGAAGTAAATTTTTGGGTGTGATCGATATGTTCATTATCTTGATTTGTGGCTACAATTTCACAGATACAGGTATATTTCAAAAGTTATCAAATTATACACTTTAAATATGTGCAATTTATTGTATATACATATACCTCAACAAAACTGCTTTAAAATTAAAATACATAAAAACTGACAAAATATATACTTTGCCCCACTCTGTGAGCCTTAAGGGGGGAAAAAAAGGCCATCTGCAGAATAGAAACACAAGTTTCTTTTTATTAGATGAAGGAAGATAACAGAAAACCTTGGTCTGTGAAGCTACTGCGGGGAGCAGAGACGGTGCGCAGCGCATCAGGCATGTGGGGGTGATTAATGCTCTCCCCCTCCTCTCCTGCTCCTGCCACTCAACTTAAAGGAGGGCTACAGAGACCTCCGGGAAGAATAACTGGACCCCATCTATGTAGGTGAGGGGTCACCAGACTCGCAGTGCTCTGGGGCTTTGCCAGCAGAAGTGAGAACAAAGATGGGCTCCATGAGAGAGAAGGCTGTCCCCGAGAGCCAGGACTCCAGGCAGGAGAGGAGCCGGTGGCTCCAGATGCACCTTGCAGCTGTTGCGGGAACCCGGCCCAGGCCGCCGCCACGGCGCTGCGTGTGCCTCGCGGAGAAAAGGCGCAGTGTGCGGGGACTGAAAGGACCCATTCACAGAAGTCAGTCGCACTCCGGGATCCGAGCCACCCAGCTGGGACATGCTATCCATCTGAGTCACAGCACCCTCCCCACGGAGTGGGACAGCCCCTGTCCTTGCAGACTGCGGCGCCCCCAGAGCTCTGAGAGCACCAAGGCATCTGCTACTGCCTTCTGTGGTTCTCCTTCAGGACCCCCCAAGGCGGAACAAAGAGAATTCAATCCGGCCCTACGAGATGGACAGCAGTGACCTGGGGTGTTACAGCTGTGTGAGGGGCTCAAGTCAGAGAAGACGCCGGGCCAAAGGAACTCTAACAATGGCGCCTGAGCCGCAACCCTGAGCTTCCAGCCATCAGGGACCTCACGTGAGAAAAATGTCGAGAACTAATATCCCCCTCTTCTCCCCTCCCCCCATGCCAAAAAAAGCATTATTGCTCAGGGTCACCCAAAGCTGACCTGCTCTGAGATGGCTGCGACAGACTCACAGCTCTGCAGAGTGAAGGCCCAGGGACCTGGGATAAAATGCCATGGCGTGGGTGATCAGAACATGGCCTGCCTCTCACCAGCAGTTCAGAGGGCTGGGCCTGCCAGCTTGACAGCCAGTGAGGACCGAGACCAATTCTTGATGCGCTTAAGGCAACCTCTGGAAAATTCTCAGGCACACGTAGGGGCAGGAAACCGCAAATCTGTCCATGCATTTTTACTTTTGCTTTTTCAAACTTGTTATTTTGTATAGCCGATTAACAATGTTACGATAGTTTCAGGTAAATAGCAAGGGACTCAGCCATCTCAGCCATATGTATACATGTGTCCATTCTCCCCCAAACTCCCCTCCCATCCAGTCTGCCACATAACACTGAGCAGAGTTCCTTGTGTTATACAGTAGGTCCTTGCTGATTATCCATTTTAAATATAGCAGCATGTACATGTCCATTCCAAACTCCGTAACTATCCCCTCCCTCAATCATTCCCCCAGACAACCATAAATTTGTTCTCTTAAGACTATGAGTCTGTTTCTGTCCTGTAAATAAGTTTATTTGTAGCATGTCTTTTTAGATTCCACATATACAGGATATCATACAGTATTTCTCCTTCTCTTACATGCCTTAATTCAGTCAGTATGACAATCTCTAGATCTATGTATGTTGCTCTCTGCCTTTGGCTAAGATCAAGTGCAGTATCTGTTCTCATCCGTGAATTTTAGAGGCAAATATATGGCGACCATTAAATCCAAGTGTTAGTATTAATATGATGCATTTTTACTCATAGGCTAGGAAATAACTGAAATTAACCTAAAGAAGTATGTCAATGAATGGGAGTACATTTTCCTCCTATTGTAAATGAAAGTTGCTCAGTCGTGTCCCCCTTTTTGTGACTCCATAGACTATACAGTCATGGAATTCTCCAGGCCAGAATACTGGAGTGGGTAGCCTTTCCCTTCTCCAGGGGATCTTCCCAACCCAGGGATCGAACCCAGGTATCCGCAGGCAGATTCTTCACCAGCTGAGCCACCAGTGATACAGGGGAAAGGGATAAACAACTGTAACAACAAAGCCCTCTCAGTATGGTGGTCNACAGATACTGGAGTGGGTAGCCTTTCCCTTCTCCAGGGGATCTTCCCAACCCAGGGATCGAACCCAGGTATCCGCAGGCAGATTCTTCACCAGCTGAGCCACCAGTGATACAGGGGAAAGGGATAAACAACTGTAACAACAAAGCCCTCTCAGTATGGTGGTCCCTATTCAGAGATGCATGCCTGGAGATCAGGACTGGTTCAGACTGATCCCCTGAAGTGGCAATTCTGCCAAATGGTATGAACAGACTCCAGATCCTATTATAATGCAATAACCACAAAATCAAAGTTAACAGCACCGTTTAGACAAAAGCAACAGACTACAATTTTACAAATATTTTCACTGTGAGATTTTTTTTTATGTTTTTATACTGGAGCCTCAGTACTTAAATGACCCAGTACTTCCCAGTGAGTAAAAGATCTCCTGTGTATGGATGGTTGGTGACTGAGGGAGCCTGTATCACTTGATAACAGAACACAACGAAACAGAATGAAACTTTATCAGAAAGGATTTAGATTAGATCGCAGGAGGCACAGAGTCCTAGAGTTGATGTCCAAGTGACATTTGAAATTCCTTTATGCTCTGGAGTACCTGTCTGTCAGGGACAGAACCATCTCCAGACATCCTGACAGTTCAAAGAAACATAAACAGCAAAAACGGACACTATGATACACTGTTTCCAAGCTGACTCCTTCATTCCTAAGGCTAATTATTTGTGAATATCCGTTTGATGTACTAACTAATGAAAGCTGAGTCCATTCTCTCCATAAACAGACTGTTTTGTTAAGAATTCAGATCAAACATGGCAGAATCTCCTGACTTGCTGATTGCTAATGTATCTTAACAGTGACATACATTCTTACATGTTCCGATTCAGCAAAGTCTCCTTCCCTTAGCTGGAGATGTCGGGTTTGGACGGCATATGTTTAATCTAGCCAAGAGAACATATTTCCTCCCTGAAACATGGCCTTGACAGTGAAGCAAAGTGTGATTAAGTTGTGTCACAAATAGGTGCAGCTCAATCCATCTGGCAGAGGAAGTCTGTGCTGCCTAATTAGAAAATTTAATGATCTGATCTGATCAAACATCCATTTACAGTTTTGATATGTGAAATTACCGAATTAGATGGCTGCAAAAGGGTACGAGCTGGTGTCCTGACGAAACCCCTGGAGCTGGGACTGTGGACCTGGGGATGGTGAGATTGGTACCCATTTAGGTCAGCAACACTGTCGTAAAGGAATGCCACCTGACTTTCTGAAGATTCTTGGCTGGTGACTTGTGAAACACTGATCTGATTTGCTTGGAAATTTTTAAAATAATTGGCTCCTGCTGGCTGAGGCCTCATGCCAACACCACATGGTAATTCATTCGTGACATTCCTAGAAGAGAGAATCTGCTGGAAGAGCTGCAGTAATATGTTTAGGGAGTAATCCTGCCATCCTCTGAACAGGATGCATAAAAGGAAGCAAGCAGCAGGGAGGCCTCTGTGTTTCCAGGGAAAAGATTCTCAATCTAAATGGAAATCATGTGACTCTTCCTCTTTTCTTCATTCTCAGCCTCCAAGAAAAAACTTGGGACCATTTTAAGATTGAGTATACAATCCCAGACATGATGGTTCAGGTCTCCTGGGTTTGGATTGACCTAAATTCTAGAAGGTGGCTCAAATGGTAAAGAATCTGCCTGCAAGGCAGGAGGCGTGGGTTCAATCCCTGGGTCAGGAATATCCCATGGAGAAGGAAATGGCAACCTGCTCCAGCATTTTTTCCTGGAGAATTCCATGGACAGAGAAGACTGGCAGGCTCTGGTCCATGAAGTAGCAAAGAGGCAGACACAACTGAGTGACTAACTTTCACTTCAAATTCTAGAAACTATGAGGGTGTTTTGCAAAGAAGCCACTTGACTTGAGGCATCGTTCTGTAGATGTCACTTGATTCTTGGGAAGCTTTTCAAGAAACACCTGCTCTCTTTGGGAAACAAAGAAAAGCACCAAGATAATCTGACTCTTGGAAATAGTAATGGTGGTATTGTATGTAGGTCAGAGCTCAAGTAAGAGAACGCAGAGAGGGCACACAACAGGTTCCAAGATCATGAGAAAGCAAAGCGTGGAACTAGGATTGATCTCTCAAAATTGTGAAAGAAGAAAGGAAGAAAGGGAGGGAGGAACAACCATGTTTCAAGGGAAGATTCAAGGGGAGAGGTGCAAAGAAAGGCAAAATCAGAAACTGAAAAACGGGAGAGTCCAAGAGGGAACAAGGTTGTTCTGGAAAAACATCGAGTCCCGGGACACAGAAAAACATCTCCCTTCCCTGTTCACCACCAACCCCAAATGGAGATGGAGCTCTTCAGGGATTCATCTGTCAGGGAATTAATGAATATGAATTCATGATTATGAATATGTCATATTCATACAGGACACAGTAAAGGCATCTGGAGTGGGATACTGGTCTGGAAACTCTATGATATAAACAAGGCATTCATGCCAGTTACCCTTGACAATTTGCTGCTGGATGCCCATTATCAAATCTCATCTCCTGGATTTTCCCATTAACAAGAATGCAAAAAGATGGCATCAATAACTGGTGGTCTGGGAGTAAGAATTTCAAATCTGGGAAATACCAACAAAACAGCCCACTCTAACAATGTAAGATTAATACAAGGAGAATGGAAGGGATGGTGAATGGGAANCATCAATAACTGGTGGTCTGGGAGTAAGAATTTCAAATCTGGGAAATACCAACAAAACAGCCCACTCTAACAATGTAAGATTAATACAAGGAGAATGGAAGGGATGGTGAATGGGAATCTAGTAAAATCTGGCAAGAATTGAGGGCTGCATGGACTGGCCAGGATCAGCCAGGAACACCCCACTATAAGGGAATATAATAAACTCCAACACCAGTTGCTAAGGGTCCAACCTGATGCAACAGGTAATCACAGTGACAATGCTTCTTAGGCAGGACAGTTCTTGGGAGAGGTAGTCTTGATGACACGGATTCTGTCTGAGTTAGGATAAAAGTTGGGCTCTCAAAAGTAGAACACAGTGACTAGGGGAAGAGGAATCCCCCAAGAATTACCACAAAAAGAATAAAATATCTAGGAATAAACCTACCTAAGGAGACAAAAGGCCTGTATATGGAAAACTATAAGACACTGATGAAAAAAATCAAAGATGACATAAACAGATGGAGATATATTCCATGTTCCTGGGTAGGAAGAATCAATACTGTGAAAATGACTATACTACCAAATGCAATCTACAGATTCAATGTGATCTCTATCAAATTACCAATGGCATTTTTCACAGAACCAGAACAAAAAACTTCACAATTCATATGGAAACACCAAAGACCCTCAATAGCCAATGCAGTCTTGAGAGAGAAGAATGGAGCTGGAGGAATCAACCTTCCTGACTTCAGATTATACTACAAAGCTACAGTTCTTAAGACAGTATGGTCCTGGTACAAAAATAGAAATATAGATCAATGGAACAAGATAGAGAACCCAGAGATAAACCCATGCACCTACGGGTACCTTATTTTTTACAAAGAAGGCACGAATATACAATGGGACAAAAATAGTCTCTACAATAAGTGGTGCTGGGAAAACTGGACAGCTCTGCGCCAAAGAATGAAATTAGAACACTACCCAATGCCATACACAAAGATAAGCTCAAAATGGATTAAAGACCTAAATGTAAAACCAGAAACTATTAAACTCTTAGAGGAAAAATAGGTAGAACACTCAATAACATAAATCAAAGCAAGATCTTCTATGACCCACCTCCTAGAGTAATGGAAATAAAAACAAAAATAAACAAGTGGGACCTAATTAAACTTAAAAGCTTTTGCACAGCAAAGGAAACTATAAACAAGGTGAAAAGACAACCCTCAAAATGGGAGAAAATAGTAACAAAGGAAACAACTGACAAAGAATTAATTTCCAAAATATACAAGCAGCTCATACAACTCAATACCAGAAAGACAAACAACCCAATCAAAAAGTGGGAAAGGGACCTGAAAAGACATTTCTCCAAAGAAGATATACAGATGGCTAACAAGCACATGAAAAGATGCTCAACATCACTTGTTATTAGAGAATTGCAAATCAAAACTACAATGAGATACTGCCTCACACCAGTCAGAATGGCCATCATCAAAAAGTCTTGCATCGCTGGTGGGAATGTAAACTGATACAACCACTATGGAAGATGGTATGGAGATTCCTTAAAAAGCTAGGAATAAAACCACCATATGGCCCAGCAACACCACTCCTAGGAATATACCCTGAGGAAACCAAAATTGAAAAATACACAAGTACCCTAATGTTCATTGCAACACTATTTACAATAGCTAGAACATGGAAGCAACCTAGATGTCCATCAGTAGATGAATGGATAGAGAAATCGTGGTACATATCCACAATGGAATACTTAAGGTTAAGATTAAGTGAAGTTGCTCAGCTGTGTCCGACTCTTTGCTACCCTATGGACTGTAGTCTACCAGGCTTCTCTGTCCATGGGATTTTCCAGGCAAGAGTACTGGAGTGGGTTTCCATTTCCTTCTCTACAATGGAATACTACTCAGCCATAGAGAGGAGTGCATTTGAAGCACTTCTAATGAGGTGGACGAACCTAGAGCCTATTATACAGAGTGAAGTAAGTCATACTGACACATATATATGGAATCTAAAAAGATGGCACTGATGAATTTATTTTCAGGTCAGCAATGGAGAAACAGACATAGAGAACAGATCTATGGACATGGGGGGAGGAGAGGAGGGAGAAGTATGAAGAGAGTAATGTAGAAATTTATAATACCATATGTAAAATAGATAGCCAACAGGAATTTGCTGTGTGACTCAGGGAACTCAAACAGGGGCTCTTTGATAGGCTGAAGGGTGGGATGGGGTGGTGATGGGTGGGAGGTCCTGGAGGGAGGGGACATGGGTGTACCTATCTATGGCTGATTCTTGTTGATATATGACAGAAAACCACAATTTCTATAAAGCAATCACCCTTCAATTAAAAAATCTTTTTTAAAAAATGTAGAACACAGCGACTAGGGGAAGAGGAGTCCCCCCAAAATTAGGTGACTAGAATTAAGGTCCAGGATTACTGACCTGGGATCAGAGCCAGGTTCTCAGGCAAGGGTCCTGCAAGGAAACTGCCCCCATACACAGTCATGTGGAAAAGAGGAGTTAGAGCTGGTTGCTTAGCTAGTGCTTGAAGCTCTGATAATTCCTTTTTGACACCAGTTGGTCTAAGCTGAAAAATGGAATGCCTCCCCTCACCCCGGGGGAAAGGAATTCTCAATACAACGTGAAGCCTAGCTCAAGGATTGGATGTGGCTGAACAGGCAGGGGGCAGGTTATTATTGCTGGCAGATGGCTAGTCTGATTCAGCCAAGGAAGCTAATAAGAATCCACACATCAGGAGTCTCCAAATTCCCCCAATTTGGAGATAGCTTCCTATGGAGATCAAGTTGAGATATATAGAAACAGGACCTGTGGTCTAACAAAAGATTTATTTATTTGTAAATGCAATTGTCTGAGAAGTATTACAAAAGTATAAAAATCAGATCATGTTCAATTATATAGTTAATGGATAAAAACATAATGATATGAAATTCATTCTGGCCCAGAACATCTAAGGTATGCAGAGGCAATACCAATAGATCATCGGGGAAAAGAATAGCCTGAAATGTCATTAACCAAAAAGCAAATATTTATTGGCCGTTATTTTGTGTTAAATAAGAGGATTCCAGAGTAAATAAGACATAGTTTCTACACTCAAGGGACTTTTAAACTAAAGACAGGAAGCCAGGGGTCCAGGGAGGAGCTAGCCGTATTAAATATTGCAGACTCTGCCTCTGCGCCCTGGACCTTTTGTGCTCAGGCTGGTACAACAGAAGGCCACTCTGCCCCTGTGTGCAGCAGGCTCATGGTGCTAAACAAAGGCCCCAGTCCCTCCTCCAAGAGCAGCCCTCAGCCAACGACTCTCTGAGGTTGAGATATAAATATCTCAACACCTTTACCCCTCAGGTGGGATAATCCTAAGACATGTGTCTTGTACTTCTCCCAGGAGTTTCCTCATGGACCTAGACTCCAGCCAGCCACCGTGGTGGTAGCTTAATAACTCATCAGCCTTTATCATATACTTTATACATCAGCCTTACTTGAATCCTTGACTCAAGCACTTCCCTGGTGGCTCAGACGGTAAAGAATCTGCCTGCAGCGCAGGAGACCTAGGTTCGATCCCTGGGTGGGGAAGATCTCTGGAAAAGGAAATGGCAAACCACTCCAGTATTCTTGCCTGAAGAATTCCATGGACAAAGGAGCCTGGTGGGCTGCAGTCCATGGGATCACAAAGACTGGGTGACTAAAGCTTTCGCTTCGCTTTCACTTCCTTATTTCAAAGTCAGCTTCTGGGAGAATTCCAACCAAGACAAAAACCTATGCTATTCTGTATAGCACACCAGACAATTTACATTCATTATCTCATTTAGCCCTTTTGGCAACTAAATGAAGAAACGCCACTTTACTGCTTAAGGTTTTACATTAGTTCTCTATCATAGTCAAGACTTAAAAAGAAGTGTACCACAGTGTAGTGGACACAGTTGCGGCAGCCTCCTATCCCTTGCTCATCCCCGCAGTGGCTATGACCATGCTATCAGCCCCTCCTTTAAGTACCTACTTCTCACCCATCTCCAAAATGAGTTTTTTAAACAGGCTGCCATCACAGAATCCTGCTTCCAGTGTATGTGGAATGGGCATGTGACTCAAGCTGGACAAATTAAAGTCTTTCCTGGGTATTTTAAAAATTAAAACCAAGAAAAGCCAACCTCTTTCCTTGAAGTAGGGTAGAGATAAAAGGTGGGTGTCTGGGAGCGTTATTGCCATATCTCCAGGTTGATGAAAAAAGTTTGTCTTCAGTGGGGAGGATGGAACCAACATTAAGAGAAAGCAGAGGAAGTTTGAGCAGTCACTTGTCTCTGAAGTCAGACTGACCCCTGCCCTTCACTAGCATTCACTACAGGTCAATGATATTTCTTTGTTAAGCAAAGTCAGATGAAGTTGGGTTCCTGCCACTTGCAATAGAAAGATCCCTGCCTAACACACACAATATGGGGGATTGGCTTGCTCAGCTTGTATTCCAGAGAGGTTGGGAATAAAATCGTAAATTTCCCAGGATCTCTGGGAAATGGAGCTCTGGATATGGCTTAGATTCCACAAACCAGAAAAGCTCAAGTGAGCCTTTGTTTCAGAACAGAGTCAAACAGGAAAAGAGGCAGGGTGCAGAGCATTCACTGATTGGGTGCTTGTCAGAGGTAAGGCTTCTCTGCCATTAGCTTCCGACTTTGAAAGACTGTTCCTGATTTGACAGTTGTCTGCATTGGGGAGGCAGCTGTCCTGATCATGTCAGCAGCTGAGAGTTTCTGAAACTTGATTGTTACTCCTTCCAATAATTTTGCGGCACTCAAAGCCCTGTACGAAAACCCTTCCTGCTTGTACTAGACAGGGTGGATTCTGATGGATAGCACCTCGCCTGCAGGGCTCCTCATGGCCCCTTGCTGTCTACTTATTCCTTTGGCGTTCCCCCTCCTCTTCCGCCTCCGTGTTCCAACCACACTGAATGACTTGGTGTTTCAGCAACGTAGATCCAAGTTGTGATGCCTACTGGATAACTTGAAATGGGTGTCTATTACTTGGAAGGGAGTTCTAGACTAGAGGGATTCAGGAATCAGCTACAGAGAATGATAAATAAAACAGCTGGTATGGATGGACTTTAGTGAGAATGAGGAAGAGAGGATGAGATGGCCAAAAATCAAGTTTCAAGGGATATCTGCATTTAAAGGGTAGAAAGCAAAAAGGAGCAGTTGAAAGGAGCTGTGAAGGGGGCTAAGAAATGCTGGAGGAAGGGGGGTGGATGACAGTGTCACAGAAGCCCAGGAAAAGCAGGATCGCTCACATCTACGTTGCAGAGAGAGCAGTGGTGAATTCAGGAAAGGCGTTCAGCGTGTGGGGTGGAGTTCTGATGACATTCTTCATAGGCTGGTGGGAAAAGAAGCTCTAATGTAGGCGTTTAAACAGTACTGTAAAGTAAAATAAAGTAAAAAAAAAAAAAAAGAGTGGGTAGGAAGGGAGCAGAAGTGAAGAATGGAATGAAGGGAGAGTGATGGTGTCATCACAGATTTTACTATTATGAACAGGCACCCTCTGCAAACACTACATACCACGCTGACCTCAGTCTGGTCCACTTGTGGAGTCCTCACCTTAATAGTTTTATTCCCTGTGACATGTGTTCCCCCATCCCCCACCCCATCAAAAAAAACAGACAAGAGGGAAAAAAAGAACAGAAAAGAAAAAAAATTAGTAAGTTAAAAATAATTTTAAATTTAATATATAAAAAATAAATAAAGGCAGAGAAAGAAGAAAGTTCAGACCATGTCCACTTTCACCTCCCATCTCTAGGTTTCCAGTCCCTTTCGGCCCTGCCACTCTCCATCATCCCATAAAGACCCCTGGCTCCAAAACACTGCTCACTCTTGGGAAGGTCACAATTACTGCACTGCCTTCTTATGTTGGCACCTGAAAGACCTTTCTCCACTGGGCGGAAGGTCTCCCCTGAACAGGATGATCCCGAGGTCAACTTCCCGGAAAAGGCGGGGTTCAGATGGGAATCAGTGCTCAGGGGTGGAGCTTGGGAAGAAACTTCAGTCTCAGCCTCAGACCCACAAGCTCTAATCTTCAGGGTCAGGAGGACTAAGCCTGCACCTGTGCTCAGGGCAGGTGTGCGTCAGAGATGGCCTCTGCGGCATCCTGTAGGGAACCAGATGCTGAAGGTGCATTAGCCGTATCTGGGGAGCAGATAACCTCGCTGTCTTTACTCCGTTTCTCCTTTCTTGGTCCACCGGGGTCAGCCTTGCAGCGAGCTCCAGTGAAGGGTTCTGTGTCAGTTCTCAGGCTGTAAGAGGTCAGATCAGAAGCCCCTTGATCTCAGTGGGATTTCCGGTGCTGAGCCTAGCCTGCCTCACTCTTCCTCCAGGCATCCTCCAAGGTCACAGCATTTCTCTTCCCAGTGCTGGGTTTGATTCTCACCCACTCCCAAGGACCTGTTTGGGGAAGACCATCTCAATCATGCATGCATGAGGGTCAAAGTAAGCCCTCCTTATATAGATTCCGTGCACTCAACTATTCCTTCAACATGTACGTTGAGCATGTTTTCTGTTTGGAGCATGATAGTAGGCACTGGGACAGAATAGCAGGACGCATTTCCTCCCTCAAGAAGTTTGCAATCTAGTGATTTCCTAGCTTGTGAGATGAGGAAGAAGTATAGTAGCATCATTCCTGCTTCAAAAACCTCTCTCTCCAGAGCTGCTTTGAGTGATGGGGGTGAGCAGGACACCCGTGAGAGGGAGCAGTCAGTGGACCACGACTACTGCCGCCACCATCCTGGAGCCTATGCACGTTGGCTTTGTGGTCATGCAGACGTGACCCATCCGACCCACGCCTTCCTACCCAGGCTGTGCTGCCAGCGATCACTATGAAACACCATGAAAATGTGTGTAAAAAAAAAAAATCCCTGAGCCAAACTGAGATTACTCCTGCTGAGGGAGGAGAAACAAGGGATGATAATCCAGAGCAGCATGTTCATACACAGAGGGAACATGAAAACAAACGTATGCACACAGAGGGAACATTTTAATATGTGAGCCAGAAAGGAGGTGATTTACTGAGTGGAAGATCTGAGGCCTGTCGGGGGAATGGGACCAAGGGCTCAAGGAGAATTCAAGGGAAGCTTTGGAGGGAAGGAAGGACACATCTCACCCAGGGATAAGAAAGAAAGAAAGAAAAGGATGATCCAGACAGACTGTGATTAGAAGATCAGAGGAGCTCAGATACAAGGGGGCAGTGGATCTTGCTTCATCATGACTCTCCAGACTCCAACAATGTTTCTAGGGAGGGGACTTTCCTTCATGTGCTGAGCTGGCTGAGGCAGCCCTCCTCCCCAGAGGCCAAGGGGGGAGAGCCTGCCTTCATCTCAGTCTATTCTACCAGCCCCCAGAAGCCAGGGTATGTCTGTGACTCACATTCAATCAAAAGCTCCCTTAATCTTTCAGTGCAGGAAATATTTGGGAAAGGTGAAGGGGAGGTGTATTAAAATACCTACTGCTTCATAACAAATTACCCCAAAACCTAGTGGCTTAAAACAACAACTATTTAATCTCTCTGTTTCTGTTGGTCAAGAATTCAGAAGTGGCTTAGCTTCTTGGCTCTGGTTCAGGATTTCTCATGAGATCTCCATCAAGATTTTGGCTGGGCTTGCAGTCACCTGAAGGCTCGAACAGGCTGAGGATCCACCGCCGGGATGGCTGACTCACCTGCCCTCACATTAGCAGGAGGTCCTGGCTCTTCACTGGCGGTTGGCAGGAGGCCTCAGTTCCTCTCCAACAGGATTTCTCTGTAGGGTGTCTTGAGTGATCTTATGGTAAGATAAGGTCTTGCGGTAGGGTAGTCGCTTTTCCACAGAACAAGACGAAGCTCTCTCTGGTTTTCTCGAGAGAGAGAAAGGCAAAAGCTACAATGTCTTTTATAACCTATCCTCAGAAGTCACACACTGCCATTTCCACTGTATCCCCCTGGCTATACAGGAAAACCCTATCAGTGCAGCCAGAACAACCAGCAGGTGAAGATCTTCAGGGGCTACATTGGAGGTGGCTGCCACAGTCTCTCATGCTCGGCCAGCTATCCAGCACAGTGTCCAGCAGTGTGGCAGTGGGGTCAGGGGCAGCAGCCACGGGGACATCTGGCCATATTCCTCCTGCACCCAGCCTCCAGACTCCCTGGAAGTCATGCTTATTTTCCAAGCTTGCTCCTCCAGCCTCCTGTGGATTCTGTTGGCCTCCCAGTCAGTTCAGTCACTCAGTCATGTCCAACTCTTTGCAACCCCATGGATTGCAGCACACCAGGCTTCCCTGTCCATTACCAAATCCCAGAGTTTGCTCAAACTCATATCCATTGAGTCGGTGATGCCATCCAACTATGTCATCCTCTGTCATCCCCTTCTCCTGCCTTCAATCTTTCCCAGCTTCAGGGTCTTTTCCAAGGAGTCAGTTCTTCACATCAGGTGGCCAAAGTATTAGAGCATCAGGAATATGCTCAGTATGTTCCAATATGCATTGGAGCACCAGTGAATATTCAGGACTGATTTCCTTTAGGATTGACTGATTGATCTCCTTGCAGTCCAAGGGACTCTCAAGAGTCTTCTTCAACACCACAGCTCAAAAGCATCAATTCTTCGGCTCTCAACTTTCTTTATAGAAAGTTTCTTTATAGAAACTCTCACATCCATACATGACTACTGGAAAAATGATAGCTGTGACTAGATCAACCTTTGTTGGCAAAATAATGTCTCTGCTTTTTAATATGTTGTCTAGGTTGGTCATAGCTTTTCTTCCAAGGAGCAAGTGTCTTAATTTCACAGCTGCAGTCACCATCTGCAGTGATTTAGGAGCCCCCAAAAATAAAGTCTGACACTGTTTCCATTGTTTCCCCATCTATTTCCCATGAAGTGATAGGACCGGATGCCATGATCTTCATTTTCTGAATATTGAGTTTTAAGTCAACTTTTTCACTCCCCTCTTTCAATTTCATCAAGAGTCTCTTTAGTTCTTCTTTGATTTCTGCTATAAGGATGGTGTCATTTGTGTTTCTGAGGTTATTGATATTTCTCCCTGCAATCTTGATTCTAGCTTGTGCTTCATCCAGCCCAGCAGTTCACATGATGTACTCTGCATATAAGTTAAATAAGCAGGGTGACAATATACAGCCTTGACACACTCCTTTCCCCATTTAGAACCAGTCTGTTTTTCCATGTCCAGTTCTAACTATTGCTTCTTGTCCTACATACAGATTTCTCAGGAGGCAGATAAGGTGCTCTGGTATTCCCATTCCCATCTCTTGTAGAACTTTCCACAGTTTGTTGTAATCTATGCAATCAAAGGTTTTAGTGTAATCAATAAAGCAGAAATAGATATTTTTATGGCATTCTCTTGCTTTTTCTATGACCCAATGGATGTTGGCAGTTTGATCTCTGGTTCCTCTACCTTTTCTGGGTCTAACTTGGACATCTGGAAGTTCTCGGTTCATGTATTGCTAAAGCCTGGCTTGGAGAATTTTGAGCATTCCTTTACTAGCGTGGAAGATGAATGCAATTATGCGGTAGTTTGAGCATTTTTTGGCATTGTCTTTCTTTGGGATTGGAATGAAAACTGACCTTTTCCAGTTCTGTGGCCATGGCTGAGTTTTCCAAATTTGCTGGCATATTGAATGCAGCACTTTCACAGCATCATCTTTTAGGATTTGAAATATCTCAGCTGTAATTCCGTCACCTCCACTATCTTTGTTCGTAGTGATGCTTCCTAAAGCCCACTTGACTTCGCATTCCAGGATGTCTGACTCTAGGTGACTGATCACTTCATCGTGGTTTTCTGTGTCATGAAGATCTTTTTGTATAGTTCTTCTGTGTATTCTTTCTGTCCTCTACATCCTTCTAAAGCCCTTGTTTTGCTAAAGACAACCATCTAGTTTCTGTTTCTTGCAATTAAAAATTAGATGGGACATATGATGTTGATCTCCAGGAAGGTGTTGGTGAACTCATGTGATAAGAGGAAGGGAGAAAATAGAACTGAGCTTAAGAGGCTTACAGATGGTATAGTTTTAAAAAAGGATGCCAAGATGAATTGATAAGAAAGCTGTGGTACGTATGCACAATGGAATATTACTCAGCTATTAAAAAGAAAGCATTTGCGTCAGTTCTAATGAGGTGGGTGAAACCAGAGCCAATTATACAGAGTGAAGTAAGTCAGAAAGAAAAACACCAATACAGTATATTAACACATGAAATGGCCGGATGGCATCACTGACTTGATGGACGTGAGTCTGAGTGAACTCCGGGAGTTGGTAATGGACAGGGAGGCCTGGCTTGCTGCAATTCATGGGGTTGCAAAGAGTTGGACATGACTGAGCGACTGAACTGAACTGGACTGATGAAATCTAGAAAGATGGTAATGATGACCATATATGTGAGACAGCAAAAGAGACACAGCTATAAAGAACAGACTTTGGGACTCTATGGGAGAAAACGAGGGTGGGATGATTTCAGAGAATAGCATTGAAACATGTATATCACCATATGTGAAATAGATTGCCAGTCCAAGTTCGATGCATGAGACGGGGTGCTCAGGGCTGGTGCACTGGGACAACCCCGAGGGATGGGATGGGGAGGGAGGTGGGAGGGGGGTTCAGGCTGGGGGACACATGTACACCCATGGCTGATTCATGTCAATGTGTGGCAAAAACCACTACAATACTGTAAAGTAATTAGCCTCCAATTAAAATAAAGTAATTAATTTTTAAAAATTAATAGAACATTTTAAGAAAAAGTCCTATTCCAGCCTCTCACACTCTTACCCTTCAGGATGAATTAGCATGTGGCTGCTCAACAGTGGTCAGAAACTGGGCTGGAAACAGGTCAGCCCAAGACTGGTCAAGGCCCTTTGCATCCCAGAGGGTCTTCAAGCCCAAGTTCTTAGGGACGTAGCAAGATCTTGGAGAGCTGGAGAAGACAAGCCTTCAGGAGGAGCAGGTACCAGCCCCGCTGAACACTTTGAATGGGAACCAGCCCTGTGGCCCAAACCAGCTGACTGGAGAGGGGCTGGTTGCTGACTCATCCTATGTCTCTATAAGCCCAGGAAATTCTTTCACTGGGTCTGTGGATGGAAATTGGGATTTGAATTTCAATGAGATTTTTAAAAATTACATCTTGATTTTCACTAACCTCTGTCTGAAGTCTAACATCTAGTTTGATTATGAGTGCAGGCAATAAACCTCAGCAATACTAACAAGATCTGTGGTTTTGTCATGAATATAGACCATAGATATTTTCTTAGTACATTGCTATTCCTTGCAAGTATCTCAAGATACAATTTATACTCATCATTCATTTCAAAATTCTTACAGTTATTATGCTAGATTTTGTTATTAAAAGTTTGAATAAGGAAACATTGATTATATTACATACATTAAAAATAACTTTTATAATCATATATTGGTATAATTGATTTCATTTATAATCCTCTGTATTTTAGTTTATCTCTTTAAAAACATCATTCTGAGAAGGGGCCATAATCTTCATGGGACTACCAAAGGGGCTGTGCCACAAGAAATGTGATGATCCCCTGCTATAAGCCCATGGCTTTGAGACAGAAGGAAGGGAGACCCTTCTAGACAGACTGATTCTTCTTACTCCCCCTCACTGGCTCACAAAGGCAGCCAGGCTTCTAATAGTTCCAACAGAACACTGTGATCTGCTACTGATTGACCTTGAACCCCTATAAAACACTTTCCCAAAGAGCCCAGACTGAAGGTGAGTATCCCTCATTCCCGCTGACATTCTCAATAGTAAGTAAAATCAGCAATAATGATATAATTCAAGATGCTGCAAATACAGGTCAGGTTCCAGAGAGTGAGCATGTGTGTGTATGTGTGTGTGCGTGTGTATGTGTGTGTGTGTATGTGTGTGTGTGTGTGTGTGTGTCTGTCTGTCTGTCTGTATTAGCCTTGTGAGGGTAAGTCCCATTTTGTAGAGGAAAAGAGTGAGGTCCAAAGAGGTAAAATGACCTGCCCAATTCTCATTTAGTAAGTAGCAGAGCTGGGATTTGAACCTAAACTTTTTGACTCCATATCCAGCAGCCCTCTAGTTCTTTTGTTCTCATCTCACTCACCCATACCTTGGGATTCATGACTATAGCAAATGTAAGCTCTGGCTTTGTCTTGGCCTTTCCAAGGTTGAAGCCCTGCCTCTACTTTAAATTCAAAGAACATTCTAGAGTTGGTCTTCATCTGTGTCAGAAATTCCATCTGTGGAGTCTAATACCTGCTGTTTTTCCCAGCCAGCCTCTTTTCTCTCCTTTCTTTGGGGAACTGCTTCTTCCCATTCCACATGTCCCAGAGAAATTGTCCATCTCAATGCCCTACAGCCAAGGATGGGCATCTGACCCAAGCTTGGCCAATCAGATGATCTCTCTGGGGAATCTTGTGCAGAGGGACTAACTGATGGGAAGCTGATGACCATTCCGAGGCCAGCACCCCAAACCACTGAGCTCCAGATCACTCCTGTGATCTCTGGTTCCGATTCTTCTCAAGGCTGATTTCATTATTTTCTTTTGCTTTAATTACACAGTAAACTCCCAATGCCTTTTCCCCTTTAAGTTAGCACGAGGACTGGAAAATGTCAGTTTTCATTCCAATCCCAAAGAAAGGCAATCCCAAAGAATGCTCAAACTACCGCACAATTGCACTCATCTCATACGCTAATAAAGTAATGCTTAAAATTCTCCAAGCCAGGCTTCATCAATACATGAACCATGAACTTCCTGATGTTCCAGCTGGTTTTAGAAAAGGCAGAGGAACCAGAGATCAAATTGCCAACACCCGCTGGATCATCGAAAAAGCAAGAGAGTTCCAGAAAATGTCTGCTTTATTGACTATGCCAAAGCCTTTGACTGTGTGGATCATAACAATTTGTGGAAAATTCTGAAAGAGATGGGAATACCAGACCAAATGGCCTGCCTCCTAAGGAATCTGTATGCAGGTCAAGAAGCAACAGTTAGAACCTGACATGGAACAACAGGCCGGTTCCAAATAGGGAAAGGAGTACATCAAGGCTGTATATTGTCACCCTGCTTATTTAACTTATATGCTTATTTAACATCATGCAAAATGGCAGTCTGGATGAAGCACAAGCTGGAATTAAGATTGCTAGGAGAAATATCAATAACCTCATATATGCAGATGACACTTTTTTTATGGCAGAAAGCAAAGAACTATAGAGCCTCTTGATGGAAGTGAAAGAGGAGAGTGAAAAAGTTGGCTTAAAGCTAAACATCCAGAAAACGAAGATCATAGAATCTGGTTCCATCAGTTCATGGCAAATAGATGGGGAAACAGTGGAAACAGTGTCAGACTTTATTTTGGGGGGCTCCAAAATCACTGCAGATGGTGATTGCAGCCATGAAATTAAAAGACGCTTACTCCTTGGAAGAAAAGTTATGACCAACCTAGATAGCATATTCCGGGAAAGGCAATGGCACCCCCTCCCAGTACTCTTGCCTGGAAAATCCAATGGACGGAGTAGCCTGGTGGGCTGCAGTCCTTGGTGTCGCTAACAGTCGGACAGACTGAGCGACTTCACTTTCACTTTTCTCTTTCATGCATTGGAGAAGGAAATGGCAACCCACTCCAGTATTCTTGCCTGGAGAATCCCAGGGATGGGGGAGCCTGGTGGGCTGCCGTCTATGGGGTCACACAGAGTCGGACACGACTGAAGTGACTTAGCAGCAGCAGATAGCATATTCAAAAGCAGAGACATTACTTTGCCAACAAAGGTCCGTCTAGTCAAGGCTATGGTTTTTCCAGTAGTCATGTATGGATATGAGAGCTGGACTATGAAGAAAGCTGAGCACCAAAGAAGTGATTGGAGAAGACTCTTGAGAGTCCCTTGGACTGCAAGGAGATCCAACCAGTCCATCCTAAAGGACATGAGTCCTGGGTGTTCATTGGAAGGACTGATGTTGAAGCTGAAACTCCAATCCTTTGGCCACCTGATGCGGAGAGCTGACTCATTGGAAAAGACCCTGATGCTGGGAAAGATTGAGAGCAGGAGGAGAAGGGGACGACAGAGGATGAGATGGTTGGATGGCATCACCGGGTTTGGGTGAATTCCAGGAGTTGGTGATTGACAGGGAGGCCTGGCATGCTATGGTTTATGGGTTTGCAAAGAGTTGGACACGACTGAGTGACTGAACTGAATTGAGTCAACTTCCGTTGTTTTCAACCAAAGAACCATTGGTCTAACATCCAAACAGATTGGGGAACAAGAAAAAGGGAAGGAAGAACAGAGCCTGCTTTTAGTGTAGACCTATTGTGCGCAGGCAACAGGCTCTGAAACATCCTTTTTTGTTTTAAAGTTTTTCTTTTTCAATATAGACCTTTTCTAAAGTCCTTATTGAATTCATTATAATATTGCTTCTGTTTTAAGTTTCGGTGTTTTGGCTGCAAGAAATGTAGGTTCTTAGCTCCCCAAAGGATTGAACCCACACCGTACACATTGGAAGGCAATGTCTTAACCACTGGAGCATGAGGCAAGTCCACATTCTTTCGTTTGACTCTGATTACAGCTTTTGGGGGCTTCCTTATAGTTTAGTCGGTAAAGAATTTGCCAGCAATGCAGGAGACTTAGGTTCGATTCCTGGGTTGGGAAGACCCCCTGGAGAAGGAAATGGCAATCCACTCCAGTACTCTTGCCTGGAGAATCCCATGGATAGAGGAGCCCAGCAGGCTCCAGTCCATGGGGTTGCAGAGTAGGACACATGAGTGACTTTCACTACTCCTACTACTTCAGCCTTTGGAGGTGAGTGTTTTAGGCCCATTCTAACAGAGGGGGAAACTGAGGCTTAGCGGAAGTCACTTGCCAGCATCACATATTGAGTTGGTAACAGAATCAGGGTCAGACCGGAGTGTGTCTCATCACAAAGTCTGTGTGAGGCACCTTCCCCTGGCATACTGCTCATTCTTTCAGTTGACGAAGGAGAAGCATTCCAGTGTAAGTTATCTTTCTCAAAGTCTGAAGAGTGCACACTGTGAGGCAGAAGGGGGCTGGGAAGCCCTTCCTGGGCCCTCTGTTCCTTCTGAGTCCCATTCCCACTCGCTCTGGGCACTTCTTGGCACAGATCCTCCCCCTTTCCTCCCCCTCAACCATAGAAGCTTCTCTTGGGAAAGGGCCTTCCTGAATCTAACCCCATCTTACCCCCTGAGACTGAGAGGACAAAGCATTTTCCTACACAGGGAAGTATCAAAGTGAAGAGTTCCTAAGTCTGGGTGGTAGCTGTACATAAGCAGGCCAGGAGCTAGTTAGAGGACAAGGGTCCCCTTAAGTCAACCTCCATAGACTCCCTCACAGCACTCAGCCATGAGGGGTCAAGACAAGGAGCATGACCATGGAGTGAATCACGAGGTGTGAGGCCTGATCCCTGTGAGGAGAGGCTTGTAGTCTGCCCAAGGCAAGGAGAGGGCTGGGCAGGGTGGAATAGGAGACACCAAGGGGTCTGGAATCTGGGGGCTTTGCCCCAACTTTGCTACCGTTGGATAAATTACTCCCCTCTGGGACTACTACATACCCTTTTGGGGACCCCTGGGAATGAGGAAAGGGCAGTAGTGATCAGAGCCCTGAGGCCTCCAGAAAGCAGCCCGACATTCAGAGAAATTCCCCCCAGGAACAGAAGGGTTGGTAGGATGATCACAATAACCGGTACTCTCCACTGATTCCTGCTGTGTGCCAGCCTCGCTCAGCACTACCTGGCATATTCTGTGGGTCCCCAGAGGCAGATGCACCTCCAGTGTCAGAGTCATCTGTCAGAGTCATCTGGCCCGGGATTATGGGAGAAAATTTCAGGTGGAACTCCCCATCACCCAGGACAACCCAGAGCCTGAGGGTGGAGAAGGAAGGTGGGGAGAATAGGGACTGTTGTCAGAGAGGGACAGGGGCTGGGTTTTGCTTTCCTCCATTTGTTATTAGATAAAACATCACAGGACTTTTTTCGGTGGTCCAGTGGTTAAAATTCTGCACTTACAATACAGGGTGCATGGCTTCGCTCCCTGATCAGGGAACTAAGATTCCGCAAGCCACATGATGTGGCTGAAACAAACAAAAACCAAGAAAACATTACAGAATAATCTGACTTTGAACAAACAAATGCAGTGTGCCAGCTGTAGGCCAGACTGTCCAAGTGGAAAACCAAAAATAAACCTTGAGATTCTTTTTCTGAAAGAAATGGAGGCTCACAGAGGTGACAGGCAGGATTCACTCACCGGACCAGGGCTGAAGTACAGGTGTCCCCACTCCCCATGCATTGTAGCTCCCACCCTAGGAAGGAAGGGGGCTCAGATTCAGGTGACAGGGCCCAGCCTTCCCTCTCCTTGCAGCCAGAGGACACCTCCATGGGCCACCTCCTGACCACACTCCTCATTACAAGTCACCTCAGCATTGATACCAAATGTATCTATTGCCTCTGGGTGTTAGGATGGCCAGCCTTCCCTCGTTTCCAAAAACTCTTAGAGGAAAACACAGGTAGAACACTCTCTGACATAAATCACAGCAAGATCCTCTATGACCCATCTTCCAGAGTAATGCAAATAAAAACAAACAAATGGGACCTAATTAAACTTGAAAGCTTTTGTGCAATGAAGGAAAAGCAAGGTGAAAAGACAGCCCTCAGAATGGAAGAAGGTAATAGCAAACAAAACAGCTGACAAATACTTAATCTCCAAAATATACAAACAGCTCATGCACCTCAATACCAGAAAAACAAACAACCCAATCAAAGTGGGCAAAAGACCTAAACAGACATTACTCCAAAGAAGACATACAGATGGCTAATAAACACATGAAAAGAGGCTCAGCATCACTCATTATTATTGTTGTTGTTTACTTATCAAGTCATGTCTGACTCTTCTCAACCCCATCGACTGTAGATGCCAGGCTTCTCTGTCCCTCACCCACCATCTCCTGGAATCTGTCCAAGTGTATGTCCACTCACTCTTTATTAGAAAAATGCAAGTCAGAACCACAATGAGGTATCATTTCACACCGATCAGAGTGACCATCGTCAAAAAGTCTACAAACAATAAATGCTGGAGGGGGCGTGGAAAAAAGGGGAACCCTCTTACTCTGTTGGTGGGAATGCAAACTAGTACAGCCACTATGGAGAACAGTGTGGAGATTCCTTAAAAAACTGGGCCTAGAACTGCCATATGACCCAGCAATACCACTATTGGGTATATACCCCAAGAAAAACAGAATTGAAAAAGATACATGTACTCCAATATCCTAAAAGATGATGCTGTGAAAGTGCTGCACTCAATATGCCAGCAAATTTGGAAAACTCAACNGTCTAGGTTGGTCATAGCTTTTCTTCCAAGGAGCAAGTGTCTTAATTTCACAGCTGCAGTCACCATCTGCAGTGATTTAGGAGCCCCCAAAAATAAAGTCTGACACTGTTTCCATTGTTTCCCCATCTATTTCCCATCAAGTGATGGGACCGGATGCCATGATCTTCATTTTCTGAATATTGAGTTTTAAGTCAACTTTTTCACTCCCCTCTTTCAATTTCATCAAGAGTCTCTTTAGTTCTTCTTTGATTTCTGCTATAAGGATGGTGTCATTTGTGTTTCTGAGGTTATTGATATTTCTCCCTGCAATCTTGATTCTAGCTTGTGCTTCATCCAGCCCAGCAGTTCACATGATGTACTCTGCATATAAGTTAAATAAGCAGGGTGACAATATACAGCCTTGACACACTCCTTTCCCCATTTAGAACCAGTCTGTTTTTCCATGTCCAGTTCTAACTATTGCTTCTTGTCCTACATACAGATTTCTCAGGAGGCAGATAAGGTGCTCTGGTATTCCCATTCCCATCTCTTGTAGAACTTTCCACAGTTTGTTGTAATCTATGCAATCAAAGGTTTTAGTGTAATCAATAAAGCAGAAATAGATATTTTTATGGCATTCTCTTGCTTTTTCTATGACCCAATGGATGTTGGCAGTTTGATCTCTGGTTCCTCTACCTTTTCTGGGTCTAACTTGGACATCTGGAAGTTCTCGGTTCATGTATTGCTAAAGCCTGGCTTGGAGAATTTTGAGCATTCCTTTACTAGCGTGGAAGATGAATGCAATTATGCGGTAGTTTGAGCATTTTTTGGCATTGTCTTTCTTTGGGATTGGAATGAAAACTGACCTTTTCCAGTTCTGTGGCCATGGCTGAGTTTTCCAAATTTGCTGGCATATTGAATGCAGCACTTTCACAGCATCATCTTTTAGGATTTGAAATATCTCAGCTGTAATTCCGTCACCTCCACTATCTTTGTTCGTAGTGATGCTTCCTAAAGCCCACTTGACTTCGCATTCCAGGATGTCTGACTCTAGGTGACTGATCACTTCATCGTGGTTTTCTGTGTCATGAAGATCTTTTTGTATAGTTCTTCTGTGTATTCTTTCTGTCCTCTACATCCTTCTAAAGCCCTTGTTTTGCTAAAGACAACCATCTAGTTTCTGTTTCTTGCAATTAAAAATTAGATGGGACATATGATGTTGATCTCCAGACAGGTGTTGGTGAACTCATGTGATAAGAGGAAGGGAGAAAATAGAACTGAGCTTAAGAGGCTTACAGATGGTATAGTTTTAAAAAAGGATGCCAAGATGAATTGATAAGAAAGCTGTGGTACGTATGCACAATGGAATATTACTCAGCTATTAAAAAGAAAGCATTTGCGTCAGTTCTAATGAGGTGGATGAAACCAGAGCCAATTATACAGAGTGAAGTAAGTCAGAAAGAAAAACACCAATACAGTATATTAACACATGAAATGGCCGGATGGCATCACTGACTCGATGGACGTGAGTCTGAGTGAACTCCGAGAGTTGGTAATTGACAGGGAGGCCTGGCTTGCTGCAATTCATGGGGTTGCAAAGAGTTGGACATGACTGAGCGACTGAACTGAACTGGACTGATGAAATCTAGAAAGATGGTAATGATGACCATATATGTGAGACAGCAAAAGAGACACAGCTATAAAGAACAGACTTTGGGACTCTATGGGAGAAAACGAGGGTGGGATGATTTCAGAGAATAGCATTGAAACATGTATATCACCATATGTGAAATAGATTGCCAGTCCAAGTTCGATGCATGAGACGGGGTGCTCAGGGCTGGTGCACTGGGACAACCCCGAGGGATGGGATGGGGAGGGAGGTGGGAGGGGGGTTCAGGCTGGGGGACACATGTACACCCATGGCTGATTCATGTCAATGTATGACAAAAGCCACTACAATATTGTAAAGTAATTAGCCTCCAACTAAAATAAATAAACTAATTTTTTTTTTTTTTAAAGGATGCCGAGTGGGACACAAGTTAGAGCACCCAAGAGAAAAACTGTTTAACAGCCATAAGAACCAACAGGGTTTTATGTAAATCCCAACTGAGAGATCAATGCAGAACAGGTTGTACTTTTAAAAACTGAATTTAATAAAACACTCCATCTTTTCAGCCTAGGTCCCATTGGGTCATTGAAGGATTATAGGCTATGGAGCTGAGATTAACTCAGAAGTTAGGAGGTTTCATATTTTTATTTACTTATTCATTTTGGACCTCAAGTGCAAAGGATTAAGTAAATCATTGTTACATTTTTCCATTCAAGACCTTTCTCTTATTTTATGTATTATTTATTCTCTTTTATTCACATATTCATCTCCCCACTATCACTCTTACAATCAACCACTCTAATCCTGCAGTGTGTGTCTGTTTATTTGCATTTATTAATGCAAGTGGATATTGTTTTCTATGCAAGCATTTTTAAATTGTGTAAATGTTTGTGATGGATCCCATTCTATGTCTTCCTTTTTTTTTTTCATGAGCTCTGCTTTTAAGATTCATCTGTGTTGTTATGTTCACATATAATCAATGGCTGCTAATGGTTGCAGGGCTCCCATGCTGTGTTCACCTCATTTTGCCTTCCCATTCTCCAAGAATGGATGCTCAGGACACACTCACCTCCTGACCATCACCACAGATAATTCTGTTGTGGATGTATAGGGCCCCTTTGCAATCTATCCTCAGCGCTGGAATTACTAGGTCAGAGGGTATTTTTAATTTGATGAAGTCATGCCTGATTACTCCAGAATGCCTCCACCAGTGCACTCCCACTGGAGGTTCATGGGGGTGAACAGTTTAACTTACAGATTCATGGCAGTGGCTGGCATGCGGGCATCAAAGAGCAGGCTCTGGGTGTCTCCAACCTAGGTTAAAAGTATCTTTTACTTAGAGCTATACTAATCTTTTTCTCTCATTAAAACAGTTTGTAGGTCCCTCCCAATCCAGCAGCCACTCCCTAAATAACATTCCATGAGAAGCTTCAGGATCGTATTATAAAGAAAGAGGAAGGAGTTGACAGATACAATCTTTGCCTCCAATTCAGCCATAGCCTCAACTTCCAATTCACGTGGATACTCATGAGCACTTGGAAAGCTATCTGATAAAACCGAATTCCTGGTGGATCAGACAGTAAAGAATCTGTCTGCAATGCAAGAGACCTGAGTTCGATCCCTGGGTCGGGAAGATCCCCTGGAGAAGGAAATGGCTACTCACTCCAGTATTCTTGCCTGGAGAATCCCATGGACAGAGGAACCTGGCGGGCTATAGTCCATGGGGTCGCAAAGAGTCGGATACCACTGAGTGACTAACACTTTCACTTTCCCTCAACAACTTGACTTTGAGTATATTGCCTGAGTCCTTCTCTTCGTCCAGCATCACTAAATCAGATGACCACCCAAACCATTTAAGTCCCATATGACATCTAGGGACAAGTAGAAGCAAAATGATGCATCAGAAGGAAGGCAGACCAGCACAACAGGCTTCATTGCTGAGCGTAAAGAATGCAGGTTACAGAAGAGTGTGGACTAGTTAATGCTGGAAAACAAAGAAGGTGGATTGGTCAAAGCAGACTGGACTTCAAACCACCACTCCCATAAGCAGAGAGCCCAAAATAACTTCTCCAACTGTGATCAATGTTCCATAAAGAATAAGCTAATATCTGTGTGTTATTCACTCAGTCGTGTCCAACTCTGCAGTCCCGTGGACTGTGGCCTGCCAGACTCTTCTGTCCATGGCATTTCCCAGACAAGAATACTGGAGGTGGTAGCTTTTCCCTTCTTCAGGGCATCTTCCTGGTTCAGGGATTGGACCCAGGTCTTCTGCGTTGCAGGCAGATTCTTTACTGTCTGAGCCATGAGGGAAGCTAACATTTAAATGGGGTTTTATAGTTTACAGTAGGCTGTTACAAAATAGTCTTACTTGTTCCCAACAAACAAAATTAGGACTGCTGTACCTAAGGTCTCCAATTTACGGATCCTTAGATGAAACTACAGATCAAAGATTTCAAATGACTTGCCTAAGATCACATCGATAGCCAGTTGTAGAGGTTAAAGCCAAATGCAAGCTCCAGGCTGGAGTCTGGAAATGTGATTTATAACAATGCCTTTATTCTAACAAAATTCTGCTCTTGTAGCACCCAAGCGGAGTTCAGTATTATAGAATCTGATCCCAGTATCATAGTCATAGTTATAAGAAGCATTTCAAGTGGGACAACAAATTACACGTTTCACTTCCAATTTGGGGCAGTGTTTACTGGGGATAAAAGAGAAAGAGGAGATAATAGTTTCTTAAGGAAAATCTACAGTTCCTCTCCTCTCTCACCTGTTTAGTCAATAGACAAGATAATTTCAATGGGGATTTTTAAAGCGGCTCTCCTCAACTCCCCTGTGTAGAGATCAGAACAGGCTGGTGCTCTCCACAGCCCACCATACACACACATCTCCAGCAACTCCAGGGGCTCTTCAGGGGTGCAGCCTCCCTGGACCCACCATGTTCAGACAGAGACATGGCAGGGCTTCCAGGCTGGGGATCTGCAGTCCATGCTGAGACCAGGGAGATCAAAACCACATGGTTCTAGGATCCTGGGCATTAGTCTGTTACAGGAATAGCTGCCAAAATTTTGTTTGATTGTAGAGACAGAAGAGGCTACCTACTCCAAAGATATGCAGTGTCTTGTCAAAACTCCTGAACCCAGGGAGTAAGTTCAGGTCCAAATCCTGCTGTGACGTTGCTTCATGCACCCCACTTTGGGGACTGAAGGGGAGGCTCCTTCTCATGGTTCCAACCAGCCCAAGGGACTCCAGAGGTTGACCTCTGACCACTCACTGCCCATCTCCCAGCAGGATGCCAAGGGATGAGTTCAGGCATGAGTAATCACTCTCAGGTGTCTTTTCCAGAATGTGAAGTCAAGTGGGCCTTAGAAAGCATCACTATGAACAAAGCTAGTGGAGGTGATGGAATTCCAGTTGAGCTGTTTCAAATCCTGAAAGAGGATGCTGTGAAAGGGCTGCACTCAATATGCCAGCAATTTTGGAAAACTAAGCAGTGGCCACAGGACTGGAAAAGGTCAGTTTTCATTCCAATTCCAAAGAAAGGCAAGGCCAAAGAATGCTCAAACTACCGCACAATTGCATTCATCTCATACGCTAGTAAAGTAATGCTCAAAATTCTCCAAGCCAGGCTTCAGCAATACATGAACCGTGAACTCTCTGATGTTCAAGCTTGTTTTAGAAAAGGCAGAGGAACCAGAGATCAAATTGCCAACATCTGCTGGATCATGGAAAAAGCAAGAGAGTTCCAGAAAAACATCTATTTCTGCTTTATTGACTATGCCAAAGCCTTTGACTGTGTGGATCACAATAAACTGTGGAAAATTCTGAAAGAGATGGGAATACCAGACCACCTAACCTGCCTCTTGAGAAATCTGTATGCAGGTCAGGAAGCAACAGTTAGAACTGGACATGGAACAACAGACTGGTTCCAAATAGGAAAAGGAGTACGTCAAGGCTGTATATTGTCTCCCTGCTTATTTAACTTATATGCAGAGTACATCATGAGAAACGCTGGACTGGAAGAAACACAAGCTGGAATCAAGATTGCCGGGAGAAATATCAATAACCTCAGATATGCTGATGACACCACCCTTATGGCAGAAAGTGAGGAGGAGCTAAAAAGCCTCTTGATGAAAGTGAAGGAGGAGAGTGAAAAAGTTGGCTTAAAGCTCAACATTCAGAAAACGAAGATCATGGCATCCGGTCCCATCACTTCATGGGAAATAGATGGGGAAACAGTGGAAACAGTGTCAGACTTTATTTTTTGGGGCTCCAAAATCACTGCAGATGGTGACTGCAGCCATGAAATTAAAAGACGCTTACTCCTTGGAAGAAAAGTTATGACCAACCTGGATAGTATATTCAAAAGCAGAGACATTACTTTGCCGACTAAGGTCCGTCTAGTCAAGGCTATGGTTTTTCCTGTGGTCATGTATGGATGTGAGAGTTGGACTGTGAAGAAGGCTGAGTGCTGAAGAATTGATGCTTTTGAACTGTGGTGTTGGAGAAGACTCTTGAGAGTCCCTTGGACTGCAAGGAGATCCAACCAGTCCATCCTGAAGGAGATCAACCCTGGGATTTCTTTGGAAGGAATGATGCTAAAGCTGAAACTCCAGTACTTTGGCCACCTCATGCGAAGAGTTGACTCATTGGAAAAGACCCTGATGCTGGGAGGGATTGGGGGCAGGAGAAGAAGGGGACAACCGAGGATGAGATGGCTGGATGGCATCACGGACTCGATGGATGTGAGTCTGAATGAACTCCGGGAGATGGTGATGGACAGGGAGACCTGGCGTGCTGCGATTCATGGGGTCGCAAAGAGTCGGACATGACTGAGCGACTGAACTGAACTGAACTGAACAGCTTTATTCAAGATGAGAAAGAACTTGTACAAGAGGTGATACAGGTAAAAGTGAAGAGAAGTAAGAAAGCTTAAATCAGATACAGAATCCTGTCTTGATTAGTGCCACCTCCCTGCCAGCGATGAAGATGGTTGAGTAAGTTGGCCTTCGTGGCTCTAACATTAAGGTTATGTTGCCTCTGGGAGTCCTTTGCCCAGAGGAATACACTACTGACCACAAGGCTTGAAAATTCTGCTGTCCTTTTGCCTAAAGGATATACCTGCCTCCTCTACAGGTGGGGAGTACCTTCCATCCAGGGCCCCTGGACAAGCCTTGGGAACTGCTGTTGAGGAGGGAGTCCCAGTGGGAGGCGGCTGGAGTGCAGGCATCAGAAGGCTGGAGGGCTTCCTGGTGGTGATGCCAGCAGGACAAACTGTCCTGCAGCTCCCCTTTCTGGTTCAACTTGACTTTCTGTGAATGAGAGGACAAGGAAAAAGAAGGCCCAATTTATCAGATTTTCGATACTTCTTTGACTCGCTTATGACCCTCCATTGGGACTCTTACAATATCAGTCTTTCCCTGCTTCCTGGTTCCCCACTTTCAGATCCTCATCTGAAGTCTTCATTTGAATGACATGGGTGGCAAATGTCTTGATGACTAGGAGTAATTACTAAGTGACTTTCCTAAACTGTCAAAGGCTGGTCTTGTCAAGTAAACCCTCTGGACATCCAGAACCATCCACTAGGGACTTAGGTAGGGCCTATGGTCTTCTGGAGTGCCTCAGTGGTAAAGAATCTGCCTGCCGATGCAGGAGAAACAGGTTGGGAAGATCCATGGGTTGGGAAGATTCCCCTGGAGTAGGAAATGGTAACCCACTCCAGTATTCTTGCCTGGAAAACCCTATGGATAGAGGAGCCTGGTGCGCTACAGTCCATTGGGTTGCAAAGAATCAGACACAGCAACTAAACAACAACAGTAACAATTAAATCCTTAAATTCTTTCCTGCATTTTTGCCCCCACTGGACCTCTATCCTCACTCCCAAATAGAGCAGACTTTCAGCTCAGTGGAGTTGGGAAACATTTGGGTTCAGTGGAGACTGCTGTGGAGTCAAGGCATCTTGGAAAAGGCTAACTTACTCCAGAAAATCCTTCACAGCCTGGCTCCAACTACAGTCCATTGGGTTGCAAAGAATCAGACACAGCAACTAAACAACAGTAACAATTAAATCCTTAAATTCTTTCCTGCATTTTTGCCCCCACTGGACCCCTATCCTCACTCCCAAATAGAGCAGACTTTCAGCTCAGTGGAGTTGGGAAACATTTGGGTTCAGTGGGGACTGCTGTGGAGTCAAGGCATCTTGGAAAAGGCTAACTTACTCCAGAAAATCCTTCACAGCCTGGCTCCCGCCCACCCCAACTGCCCACCCCATGACCTTACTCTCTTGCTTTGGACACATTTAGTTTCTTACGTTTTCCCAAACAGGTTGAGCCTTCGCTCCTCTCAATGCCTTTTCACACTATTCACTTTCCCTGTCTGCGTGGTGAGGGCACTGGTCTATTAGGGCTGCCATAGAAAAGTGCCACCGACTGGATGACTTCAACAACAGTAATGGACTCGCACATTGGAGGCTAGAAGCCCAAGATCAAGGCGTCAGCAGCGTTGGTTTCTTCTGAGGATTTTGTTCCAGGCCTCTCTTCAAGCTATTGGTGGTTTGCTGGCCATCTCTGTTGTTTCTTAGCTTCTAGAAGCATCACCCCAATCTCTGTCTTCCTCACCATGTGGCATTCTACCTGTGTGTGAGTTTCTGTTCAAATTTCCCCCTTTTGTAAAGACACCAGCCTTATTGTGTAAAAGGCCCACTCCACTCCAGTATAATAACTTCATATTTACTAATTACATCTACAACCACCCCGTTTCCAAGTAAGGCCGCATGCTGAGGTGCTAGAGAACTGCTGTGGAGTCAAGGCATCTTGGAAAAGGCTAACTTACTCCAGAAAATCCTTCACAGCCTGGCTCCCGCCCACCCCACGACCTTACTCTCTTGCTTTGGACACACTTACTTTCTTACATTTTCCCAAACAGGTTGAGCCTTCGCTCCTCTCAATGCCTTTCCACACTATTCACTTTCCCTGTCTGCATGGTGAGGGCACTGGTCTATTAGGGCTGCCATAGCAAAGTGCCACCGACTGGATGACTTCAACAACAGTAATGGACTCGCACATTGGAGGCTGGAAGTCCAAGATCAAGGCGTCAGCAGCGTTGGTTTCTTCTGAGGATTTTGTTCCAGGCTATTGGTGGTTTGCTGGCCATCTCTGTTGTTTCTTAGCTTCTAGAAGCATCACCCCGATCTCTGTCTTCCTCACCATGTGGCATTCTACCTGTGTGTTTCTGTTCAAATTTCCCCCTTTTGTAAAGACACCAGTCATATTGTGTAAAAGGCCCACTCCACTCCAGTATAATAGCTTCATATTTACTAATTACATCTACAACCACCCCGTTTCCAAGTAAGGCCGCATGCTGAGGTGCTAGAGGTGAGGGCTTCAAGATATTGATTTTGAAGGGAAGCAGTTTAACTCATAGCAACTGGCTCTTTTCTATCCTTCACGTTTGTAGTAGAAGCACCATATCCCCAGACAAGCTCCTTTATCCTATCTATCCCATCTCCACGCTCAATCCCAGCTTATCTATGGATCACAACTGTCAGTCTTTGATGGTTTACTCTTTCATTTCTGTTTCACTGAAGCTGGAAGCTTTACTAGCAGGGAGGGGTAGAGCAGCTTTGTCCTGCTTCCCACTGGACACCCCGCCCCTCAGGGCCCAGCACACTGAGTGNTGTCAAAGGCTGGTCTTGTCAAGTAAACCCTCTGGACATCCAGAACCATCCACTAGGGACTTAGGTAGGGCCTATGGTCTTCTGGAGTGCCTCAGTGGTAAAGAATCTGCCTGCCGATGCAGGAGAAACAGGTTGGGAAGATCCATGGGTTGGGAAGATTCCCCTGGAGTAGGAAATGGTAACCCACTCCAGTATTCTTGCCTGGAAAACCCTATGGATAGAGGAGCCTGGTGCGCTACAGTCCATTGGGTTGCAAAGAATCAGACACAGCAACTAAACAACAACAGTAACAATTAAATCCTTAAATTCTTTCCTGCATTTTTGCCCCCACTGGACCTCTATCCTCACTCCCAAATAGAGCAGACTTTCAGCTCAGTGGAGTTGGGAAACATTTGGGTTCAGTGGAGACTGCTGTGGAGTCAAGGCATCTTGGAAAAGGCTAACTTACTCCAGAAAATCCTTCACAGCCTGGCTCCTGCCCACCCCATGACCTTACTCTCTTGCTTTGGACACATTTAGTTTCTTACGTTTTCCCAAACAGGTTGAGCCTTCGCTCCTCTCAATGCCTTTTCACACTATTCACTTTCCCTGTCTGCGTGGTGAGGGCACTGGTCTATTAGGGCTGCCATAGAAAAGTGCCACCGACTGGATGACTTCAACAACAGTAATGGACTCGCACATTGGAGGCTAGAAGCCCAAGATCAAGGCGTCAGCAGCGTTGGTTTCTTCTGAGGATTTTGTTCCAGGCCTCTCTTCAAGCTATTGGTGGTTTGCTGGCCATCTCTGTTGTTTCTTAGCTTCTAGAAGCATCACCCCAATCTCTGTCTTCCTCACCATGTGGCATTCTACCTGTGTGTGAGTTTCTGTTCAAATTTCCCCCTTTTGTAAAGACACCAGCCTTATTGTGTAAAAGGCCCACTCCACTCCAGTATAATAACTTCATATTTACTAATTACATCTACAACCACCCCGTTTCCAAGTAAGGCCGCATGCTGAGGTGCTAGAGGTGAGGGCTTCAAGATATTGATTTTGAAGGGAAGCAGTTTAACTCATAGCAACTGGCTCTTTTCTATCCTTCACGTTTGTAGTAGAAGCACCATATCCCCAGACAAGCTCCTTTATCCTATCTATCCCATCTCCACGCTCAATCCCAGCTTATCTATGGATCACAACTGTCAGTCTTTGATGGTTTACTCTTTCATTTCTGTTTCACTGAAGCTGGAAGCTTTACTAGCAGGGAGGGGTAGAGCAGCTTTGTCCTGCTTCCCACTGGACACCCCGCCCCTCAGGGCCCAGCACACTGAGTGGTTCTGTATCCTGCACTCTGTGAACCGTATTGAAGCCTGGGGTGAAAGCAGAATTCACCTGATCTTAACTTTATTTAAATTGTGGATATTTTATTCATAAAGGATTTTTTGCATTCATTTTAATTTTTAAAATATTATATCAAAATAGCCTTTACCCTGATGATTGAGTTTTAGTTTTTTGGTGCACCTTATATTTCATGCCAGAAGCAAGTGCCATCTCTCACCTCATCCGAGTCCTGGTCCTGTGCCTCTACCATTGAAAACGAAGGAAAAAGGAAGCAGGTTCTCAGTCAGCAAGAAATGAGTGATTCCTCCCATCGTAAGGCAACAGACAGAGGAGGATCCACCTCAATAGAAGGAGGTGGCAAAGATTTGAGCGTTGAGTCCTGGAAACCCAAGGAGGACACATCGTCCTTTTCAATTCCTTCTTCCTCAGAGCAAAAAGGCCCCGGTTTGATTCCTGGGTCGGGAAGATCTGCTGGAGAAGGATAGGCTTCCCCTCCAGTATTCTTGGGCTTTTCTTGTGGCTCAGCTGGTAAAGAATCCGCCTGCAATGAGGGAGACCTGAGTTCGATCCCTGGGTTGGGAAGATCCCCTGGAGAAGGGAAAGGCTACCCACTCCAGTATTCTGGCCTGGAGAATTTTGTGGACTGTATAGTCCATGGGGTTGCAAAGAGTCAGACACAACTGAGAGACTTTCACTTTCATAGCAAAAAACCACTTTTGTCCTGATGGCCGCATTCCCCTCTGGCCTCAAAGCTAGTCCAGGGCCCAGTGCAAATGTCACCCAATCCCTGCCCAGCCTCAGCTGCAGAGAGCCATGCAGGAACCCAGGCTCCTGGTGCAGAGATCTCCCCCACCTCCATTCTCCAAGGAGCTGACACACCAGGGTGGGGCCAGGGCTTCTGACAAACCTGTATCGCTGAGTGGCAGGGATTTCACCAGACACATTTAAGGAATGTTGGGCTTCCAGGTGAGAGGGAAGCTCCCCACACCCTCCTGGGCCCCAGCTCCTCAGCTGGTAACCATGACACTGCCAAATCCTCTCTCCGCAGGCCCTCGCCACCCCCACTGGGCAGCTCCTTCCTCCTACCCCTGCACTTGCCTCCTCGTCCCTACCTCGCAGCCAGAATGAGACATGGCGCCTTAGGGACAAGTTTATTCTTCCAGCTCCCCACAAGAGTCATTTCCACGTTAAACATCTCTCCATAACCCTGCTTCTGGGTGACAGATGACCTGGAAAGGCGAAAAGTGAAGAATGAGATCTCCCCGGTGCTAAGTGGGGCTGCCATGCCAGAGTCGCTGGGAGGAGGGAACTGCTCTGCTCAGTCACTGAGGGAGCCAGCCCTGGAGATGGCCTCTCACTTAGCATTAGAGATGCTCACCTAGCAGCCTGGGAAGGGGGCACCCGCCCCAGGCCTGCATGTGGAGCAGCTCAGCAGCCCAGGGAGCCCTGCTCGAAGTACAGTAGCTCTTGTTTTAAGAGTCCAGGGCCAGCTTTGTGTCTTTGCCTGTAATCAGAAGTTTCTTGAGCACTTAAGAGCCTGCAGCTGCTTCCTGTGGGGACTGACAATGAGTCGCTCTGGCAGAAGGGTCTCCTTAGAGCCAGGTACCTCTCCCACCTGGAAGGAGTTGGGGATTTGAATTACTGTAAAGCCCACACTATGTGAGAGCTACAGGGATGAACCATCGTGGCACCCTAGACCTGAACCCAGAGACTTGTTTTCTTTGGAAGAACAGTTTTATTGACTCTAGAAGGATAACCATGCCACATCCTCTGAGTGCGTTGTTCTGAGGGTTGAATGTGTGATGTACTTAAATGTGCCTAAATCTCTCTGTGAATGCTATGCACGTGCGCACACACACACCTCCAAAGGAGCCAATGGGAACGGTCATACCACAGGAGCCTGGCCACTCTAGAGCCCTATACTCTCATCCTCAACCCCACCTGGAGGGAAGAGGGCATAGGCACTACCCCCACTCTCCTTCTTGTTTCGGGGCTAGATCAGTTTGGGTGCTGCCTTTGAGAGTCAAAGTTCTAGACATCTCTGATTAGGAACGACCTGCCCTTGCTGAGCATCTGCCATGTTGGAACAAATGCAGCCAGTGGCCTAAACAGAACCAAAAAGGAAGGTTTAATTTTCTTTTGTCTCTCAACCAACCTTATTTTATTTTTTCAGACTCTTGCCACATTAGGATTCCACTGCTTGACTAGTCAAGAGAAATAAAGGTGAGAGAAAAGCTTGGAGACTCTAGACTGCCCAGATTCTAGGAGGAAGCAGAGTCAAGGGTCAAGGGGTCAAGACATGAGACTAAAAGAGACAGATTGGAGGGACCTCCAGAAACCTCAGCCCCATCCCCCAGGGAGTCCAAGAGCACCTCTCTGCCAAGTCCACAGGGTGCAAGGGAGAGACAGCACAGTCAGGAACACACAGCACTTTCAGAGTCAACTAGTTGGTCTCCTCATCCAGGGTTGGAAACCATCCATCATTCACTCATCCATCCAACAAGCAGTTTTTGCTTATCTGATCTCTGCTCGTGGATTTGATAACCGGAAACGAAGTTCATCATTTCCTATGGCCTGATCTTCAAACACGAATGAGAGAATTCGGGCTCATCAGTGCTTTCAAAGATTTCCCTTCAAGTAGAAATTCCATAAACCCAAGGTCTGTGTGTGTTTTTCTCACTGCTGCCTCACTCATAGTTGTCACTCAAAAAATATTTGTTGAATGGATGAATGCATGATTGAATGAAATGCCCTAATGTCAGAAGAGAGCAAATTCATATCTCCATGGCTTTAAGCACATGCCCTGAGGACTGAACAGCAAGAAAAAATGGAAAGTCCCAGTTGTTTTCTTATCAATTCATGCAAAAAATTGTACTTTGCATCAAAATATATCCGTGTTCAATTTACTACAAAAATGATGTTTTAGTTGACTCACCAGAGAGCACAATTTGCATGTACCTTATGGGTTAGCCCCAGGCACACTGCCACATGCCCCTGGTGGTACCCAGAGGCATGCTTTGGGAGACTGTTGCCAGGAGACTTCCTGGTCCCATCCCTGTATCTTGTTGCACGGATCCTGCATCCTCTTTCTGATGCCATTCCATCCTACATGCTACCATTTCCTCTAGCTCACCCAACACCTAGATTCTGCTCTCAGGCAAAGCCTCCTAGGTGGCAACAGGAAGTAGCACTCCTCTTGCCACGTTTTTTCCTTTCATAAAACTCTAGATGAGGCCATGAATAAGTGGCTCTTTCTGCAGAGGGGCTGATAATCTGTCTTTCTTGGAGCTATTACTAAGCTGACCTGGCAAGTGGACAAGTGTTAAGAGGAGAAAATGGGGCAGTGGCCAGAGGAGGCAGAGAGCTCAAGATAATGGAGTCGAAAGCTACAGAGAGGGCTCCTCCTGGCAGCCGGGGCTATGAATCATGTCAGTCCTGGGGGAGAAAGTCACAACTCACAGCCCTCCCCCTGCAGCTGCTCTGCACGCCTGCCTCTGCTCAGTCTGAACCTGGGCACTTGGACTCTCACTGCTGAAGAGGTCTTGCCCCAGGGTGTGGTGGACACACTGCCAGCCACCTGTGGGGAGCAATGTCAAGGTCAGCAAAGGTCCCAGTCAACAGCACCAACCTGTGAATGAGCAGCTGCTGTTGAACTTGTGCTGGGCACTGGGGGCTGGCTCGTGCCCTCAGTCAGCTCACAACCAGAAATGCCCACACCCCCAGCTCTGACCTGGACTGACACTCATCAGAATTAGGGTACCCTGTTAGACCAGAAGTGGGCTTTTCCAGAGGCTGAACAATCAGTCCTTGTCAGTACATTGCGTCCATTGTTTACAGAGCAAGTTTATATTCATTATCTTATTTAGACCTTAGACTCATCTTGTACATTTATTTTAGTAATAGAAACTTAAATAAGAGATTCCTCCAAGCTCACAAATCCAGAAAGCGGCAAACTGTGATTCCACATCAGCATTTCCCAAGAACAGAGCCCTTTTTCTTTCCTCCACTCCCTGCTTGAGAGAGACAAGGTTGGCATGGCGAGGGAGAGGGGACTGTGTGTGGAATGGGGCTGAGAAGGGGGCTCAGCTGGGCACGATGTCGCCATGGGTAGTGGTGAGTCACCTTATGACAGTCTGAGGACCCTGGAAGCCCCTGGAAAGGGAGAAGAGCTACCAGCTGTGCCTGGGACACATCTGTGTTTCTCCCCAGGGCCAAGCCTACTAGAGATATACTTCCCAGATGTGCATAAAGGCCTGGACACTTGGATAGTCATGACATAGAGATCAATTGGGTGGTATTTGTTTCATTTCTTGGAGCGTGGATGAGTGATTCTGAGCTTCCACACACCTTCTGGTCCTTGGAAGCCTGTGATCCAGGAGCCGGCCATGTGTTTTCCAGTTCTTTGTTTTCTTCTGCTGGGGATGGGCCAAGTATCTTCCTTAGCTCAACAGCTCTCCACTGTGATTAAGAAGGTGGGTGCCCACTACTCGACACTCTGACGAGGTGGCTGACTGGTTCAGTGTCCCATTTGCCTCAAGGACAAACTGTTAACGAGAAGCAGTAATCCTGGCCTTTTTCACGTACAGTGTCTTTATCCATGTCGTGGACGGAATTCCTATCTCCCATCATTTAAACCCTATAAATGGGATTCCTGTTTCACGTCATTTAAACCCTATCAGGTTTCACTCGTGGCTTAGTCGATAAAGAGTCTGCCCGTAACCTGGGAGACCCAGGTTTGATTCCTGGGTTGGGAAGCCCCTGGAGAAGGAAATGGCAACCCACTCCAGTACTCTTGCCTGGAGAATTCCATGGACAGAAGAGCCTGGCGGGCTACTGCAGCTACTGTGTCCATGGAGTCACAGAGAGTCGGCCACAACTGAGTGACTAGCACACACACACACAAACCCTGTTTATGCCTTTTGTTTTATGCTTGGGTGTCTCTTTTGGCTTCATTTTCCTGGGATGATGGAATTGCTGTCCTCTTGACAAGGACAGTGCCCTACAGTGATGTCTATGTGTGTTAGAGAGAGGATAAGAGAGAGAGGGAGACCAGCTATCCCTATACCTTCCAGCTGAGCTATGAGTTTCCTCCGAGACCCTGGAAATTCCCAAGGTGCCTTCCAGTAAGGTTCTTCAGATATCCAAGATGGAAAGACAATTTCACACACACACACACATACCATAGTATCTGCACAGTGAGTGTGTGGCCATCCCAGCAGGACTCAGATTGGGTGTGGCATTGATTCTAAACTCCCAACAGCACATCCTTTTCCCTAGCACATCTCTCCTGGAGAAGACCTGAATTCTGTTTCCCTGACAACCAGACTCCCTCTCTCCCCATATTTTTTAATGCTGTGGTGATAAGGTGTATTTAAACCCAGCAGCCATGTTCCCATGGTGACAGAAGACCCCCAGTAAGTTGCCATGGGAACAGGGGATGGCTTTGAAAGAGGATAAAAGTAAGTCAGCTTTGCCAGAGATGACAGCGAAGTTAGACGCAGAGGCTGGCGAATATGGCTCAAGAAGGCATCAGGTCACGGGTAATGGTCCAGCTTAGCCTGTGTGAGGCCAGCAGGAGGTCAGCGGGGAAAAGGGGAATGTGACAGCAAGGTTCTGGCTCTGTTTATAAGATGACTCTGAGCAAAGCAATGGGATTGCTGGAATTTAAAGACAAGTTCTGTTCATTTGCTCTGATTTGTTGTTTTCTCTGACTCCCTCCCTCTGAAACGTTTTTAGGAAATAGAAGAACTGGGTGGGGCAACTGATATGTGAAGACCAAAAGGATGAGGCCATGAGTTCTCTTTAGTGATTCCATGACATGAAAAAATAGCTTCCTCTGAGGTTTGAGACGTGGTACCCATAGAGCCAAGCAGCATTATTCCTATTTTGCCTTTCCCCCAACATTTTATTATTTTCAAACATGCAGTAAAGCAGAAAGAATTTTACAGTGAACACATATATATACCCATCATCTAGGTTGTACCAGTGACATTTTACTGTATTTGTTCTGTCATATATCTATCCATCTGTCTGGCACTCTTTCCCTTGACTGACTTTTACACAGCTAGTAGGTGAACTAGGATTCAAACCAGGTTGGTTCTTTGCCAAAGCCTCTTTCCTTTTCATTATACTATGTTTAGGGTGACTGGCCATCCCAGTTTGCCCAGGACTGAGAGAGTTCTTAGACACAGAACTTTCAGTTTTCACATCAACACAGCCCAGGGGAGCTTAACCCCTTAATCTTTACATAGTCAGTTTTGAGGAATTAAGGGTGTAGTTAAGGGGCAAGAGAACCCAGATAAGCAGACATGCAGCAACTTCACGTGTAGACAACTCAAGTAAAGAGAGAGACAAAACTGTGTGCTGGAGAGAATATGGAGCTACTGGAACCCTCACACACCGTGGACATGAGTGCCAATTGTTACAGTACATTGTTACAGCACTTTAGAACGCGGGGTTTGGAAGTATCTACGAAAGCTAGACATACACACGTCCAATGACTCAGCATTTCCACTCTGGGTGTACCCCCCCCCCCAAAAAAAAGAGAGCATTTGTCCACCAAACAACAAGAGCAAAACCACAACATGTAAAATTATCCTCAGAGCAGCTTCAGTCATGTGAGCCCACACTGGAAACAACAGAGGAACCGATGAATTCTGTGTATTCCTACAGTAAGCTACACAGCATTAAAAATAAGAAACCTATTGATACATGCAGCAACTCGGATGAATCTTCAAAACATAATGCTGAATGAAAAAAAAAAACCAGACATGAAAGAGTATATACGGGATGATTTCATTCCTATGAAAGTCTAGAAAAGGCACATCTCATCTATAGTGATAGGTGTGAAGTTGGGGTTCTGTCCAGCCAGAGAGAAGGGTGCTGTGGACAGAGTGAGGGAGGGCGTTGGGTGGTTGATTACATGTTGTGTTCAGAGGAGAGTGCTCACTGAGCTGTACTGCTAAGATTACTGTACACTTTACTGAGTTCAGGTTGCTGTTTAATCCCCAAGTCATGTCTGACTCTTTGCAACTTTATGAACTGCAGCACACCAGGCTTCCTTGTCCCTCACCATCTCCCGGAGTTTGCCCAAGTGTAAGGCAGCGTAGGTTACAAAATTTAAAAAAAAAAAAAAAAATAGGTTAAAAAAGGCAGACATTAGGATTCTAAAAGCAAAATAAAAATTTTAAGGGACAGAGCAGTGAACACTGGAGCTGAGAGAGACCTGCAGTGTGGTTGCCAGAAAGCCCGAAAGGGGCTGGAAAACAGGAGGGCACATTACCAAATTACCCTTTCTCCGGAAATTTGACCTGAGTCTGTCAGTACTAGGAATTTTACATCCCACTACAAAGAGCCAGAGCAAGCAGTCTGAAATAGAAAGGTGTTGTATTTTAAGAGTAGAAAAGTCATCTTCTGTCCTTAAACAGGAAAGAGCAAAAAGATGTTCTCTCCTGTCTGAACTAAGGAGTTATTTTGGAAAGAAAGAGGGGAAAAAAAAAAAAAAATTCCCTTGGGGCAGATTCTAAGAAATTAAAATCTGGAAACAAAGGCAGAACTGCTTCTGTCTCTCCCACCCCTGAGGAAACAAGCTAGTTTGGGAAATTTCCGTCCCCCTAGTACAGGAGGCATCTGCTGGGGACAGATGACCTCAGATCTCAGCCTGAGTCACCTCCGGCTCTGTGTGTCTGGAGCCAGCCCCGAGGGATGGAGTTGGAGGTGGAGGGGGGGCCACATCTGTGCCTCCTGGGTGTGCATGCCAAGCTTTCCACCCAGTTCTAGGTGCTCTAGAAAGACAGGGATAGAAGTTTGGAGGAACATTGCATAGAGATCTCCTCCCTGGTTGTCTTGCCCCTCAGAAATGAAAAACTCTGCTTTTGGTAGTCTTCGTTCCTGCAGCACTCATTCCCCTCAGGTAAACCCTTCCTCCCACAGACAGCTGTGGGGGGGTGGGAGGGTGGGGGAGTGGGGTGGAACAAGGGCAGGAGACAGGCAACTGCCTCCTGCCCTCTGGGCCCTTCCATCCCAGATACCTGGGCTGCATCATTTCATTTTATCTGGATTAATTTTGCTTTGCTGCCTGATTCTTGCTTCCTGTCTGGGTTCCAAAGCACATAACTGGAGGATCCCTCCAGAGAGGAACACTAATTGTTAACACCTTTAACATGCCTGCTTCTGACAGTGAGAGCAGGAAAAATGTATACTTTCATATTCTGTCTATATCCATCTATATATTTTTAACATGTGATTGTGCCACGTTGTCCAGGATTGTCATTTTAAGTGGTGGTTTGGCCTCACTCCAGGGCTTGATGCATCAGGGTCAGATGGCCTCTAAAGCAGCTGTAATTTTTATGCTGAGCTCCCAGAAGGTGATGGGTTCACTTGGGGAGATTTCGTCACATTACAGAGAGCTGGAGTGAGTGGCTCTCAACCGAAGAGCACAGCTTTTAAAGAAAAGGGAAGTCTTGTCCTTTTTCTCTCTGTCTTTTCTCTGGTGAAGAAGAAACCTCTGCCTGGGCTGAGGGATTATTGCTAAGGAGACTCAAGAAACACGTGTACAAACACCGTTCCCCCTGCAAAGGTTCCTGGGATCTTGGTTTTTTTTTTTTCCTTTTTTAAAATTATAGTTAATTTACAACGTTGTGTTAGTTTCTGGTGTACAGAGAAGTGATTCAGTTACACGTGTGTGTGTGTGTGTGTCTGTTAGTCACTCAGTGGTGTCCTACTCTTTGTGACCCCATGGACTCTAGCTCACCAGACTCCTCTGTCCACGGAGTTCTCCAAACAAGAATACTGGAGTGGGCTGCCATTCCCTTCTCCAGGGGACTTTTCCAACCCAGGGATCAATTCCAGGCTTCCATTGTGGGCAGATTCTTTACTATCTGAGCCACCAGGGAAGCCTATATATATTCTTTTTTGGGTTCTTTTCCATTATAAGTTATTGCAAGATATTGAATATAGTTCCCTGTGCTATAGAGTAGATCCTTGTTGGTTTTCTGTTTTATGTATAGTAGTTTGTATCTGTGAATCCCAACCCCCTTATTTATTCCGTCCCTCATTTTCCCCTTTGGTAACCATTAAGTTTGATTTCTATGTCTATGGCCTGGGACGCTATTAACTGGAGCTAGAAGGTGAATGGAAATGTAGCCCTGAGTGTTTGCATACCTAGAAGGGATTTGGGAAGGTGGCCAACCACTGTTCATGGGCCACCAGGACCTGCAGGTATGTCAGCCTTTCCCAGGGAAACACCTGCACTTCTGCCTGTAAGAAGGAAGCTCCACGGCTTTGTGCAGGAGTTTCAGGGGTCCTCCAAGGTCCTGAGCCTTTCTCTGGGGTGAAGAGAATGTACCTAGAAGCAATGAAGAAAAGACATAATGGGTTGTCCAGACCATAGAACATCTGCCCTTCAAACTAGGGGCTACAGAAAGCAGAAGTGGGCTTTAAATTCTCCTATAAAGGGGCATCTGCAGAGCCCCTCTCCTCTCCTGAGGAGGTTTGGGGACCAAGATCCAGCTCCGGTTTTTCCAGGCTCCCATCCTGCTCCTCCCTCCAGGCAGGCCTGAAGCTCCCAGCTCCTGGGCAACTCCCAGCTCCTGGCCCCTCAGATCCTCTCCTATGGTTAGGCCTCCCTCCTTCCAAGTGGCTATTTAGAGCCAGAGAAAGAAATAGAGGAAAAAAATTCCTATTAAATACGTGTATTTCTGCCATCCCTTCTGGTGGGATAATCCCTAACAAACCACAGCTGCAGAAGACCAACTGAGCAAGTGACTAAAGGATATAAATATCTAGAATTACTGTATCTCAAATTCAGTCTTCCTGTTGCAGCCCCAAAGAGCCAGATTTAATTTTTAAAAGAGACTTGAGAGAAGAAGCCTGGGCTCCTGGCAAGGCTTTAGATACACAATGAATGAAATAAGGCCTTAGACTGACAGTCAGCACCATTGCCCTGTGGCTGAAGGTGAATGAAGGTGAATGCATGTGTCTTTGTATGTACGAGCTTGAATGTGGTGTGTACGTGTGTGTGTGTGTGTGTGTGTGTGTGTGTGTGTGGTGGTGCTTATGAAGAAGAGGGCTGGAAAGCCATGATGATGAGATTCATCACTTAAAATTCTGATTTCCACAACCCTGATATAGGACATTTGTTTACACGAGAAGGCGGGAAGGGAAATTGAACAATGATTTTTCAAATCCTTCGAGAGCTATTATGTTGCAAATGTCATCCAGCTGTTCCCCACCCCCTGCCCCAGTTTCCCATCTGGTGCCTGTTTTTGGTGGGGCTACAGGACAGGACCACTCACCCTCTTTTGGCTGGCAGAGTCCTGGGTAGTTTGGCATATGGGGTCTGTATAGACCGTCCCCTTGGAGATGGAGTTGGCAGGACCTGGCCTTTCCAAGTGGACTGGAATCTGAATCTATACCATCTGGGTGGTAGGCTCTGCATAGCAGGTGCCTGGACCCAAGGCCAATAGGAATAGCACAATGACCCTTGCAGGGCACAGTGCCACACTGCTTGTGCCAGATACCAGAATCATTCTCTAGATCCCCTAGGAGCAGTTAAGAAAAGATCAAGACTGGTGAGTTGGAAGACTTCCCAGTAGGCATCTGGCCTCTAGCCATGGAAACCAAATCAGATCTTGGGCTGGGAGAATACGGTGCATGCATATACAATTCATTCATCTATTCAACTGATATTTACAGACCCCTACTAGGGGCAGAATGTCTATTTCAACTTACTGGCTTGGGCTTTATTGTTGCCTATGAGAGTTTGCTCTGTAGTCATAACACAGGGTGGCATGGCCTTAAAGGTTATGAGAAATTTCCTCTTCTGCTAGATTTGAAAATCTTCCACTCCTGCTTCCATTTCTTAGCTCCCGTGACAGATCTCTCCACTCTCATGTTTGCTTTTACTTTTATTGCGTCAACCAGTAAGCAAGGATGAGGGACTTAGAACCTAGGTGAATGCGGTCAGAAGGTGGACGGGACTGCAGTCGTGTTTCCCGTCCCCGCCCTGGTTCCAGCACTACCTCTGGCTGGTGATACACCTAGAAAGCTACAGTTCTGGTTTTTGGTACCAAAGCTAGAGGCTTGAGATGACCTGGGTGCTTAAGAACCAAGAGAGAAACGGCAAGTTTATTTCTCTCCCATGCAATTTGCTTTACTTCCTTGAAGAGTTATATTTATTAGTCATCCTATGGCCATGCCATGCCAAAGCCCATAGAGAGTGAGGGGCCTTGCTCCATGTCACAACTCTTTCCACCATCCCTCCTCTGCACTGTCGGTGCACATCGCAGAGATAGAAGGGGATCCTGTCTTCACCTGCTTTCATCATCGCTCTCTCCTCATTTGATTACAGATGTTTGTCAACCTGACCTGTTCCTTTCTGAGTTCCTTGGGGGCTGCTTTGCTCATTGCCAAGGTCATATAAGGAGAGCTCAATAATATTTGTTAAATGAATGAACTGAATGAATATATTGCAAAGTGATACAAGTAATATCCTCCTAGTGTTTATGTTGAAAGGCTAGATATGCAAAAAAAAAAAAAAGTTACCCTTCCATTCTCCTGGATAAAAAGGAATAACTCTCATTTTTCATTCTGAGTCCTTTCTAAGTAAGGAAGGAAGACAGATTCATTTGAGCCTAATTTGCAAAGTTGCTTTAAACCATTTCACTATAAACCAACGCTAATAGCATGCTTCTGTCTAGGAACAGAAAGGCCAAGTATATGTCAATGGCCTAACCTTTCCCACATTACCTTTGGGACAAGTAACAGAGAGCCCTGCCAGTGTGATTAAACCACTTTCTCTGGACCTAAGTACATCCCCTACACAAATCCAACTCAATCCATCCCAACATATCGTGAAGCACTTAGACTGAGTTTCTGAATTCCTACATTCACATTCTTGTTTGACTCCCCTACCTTGGCTGTCAGGNATATGTCAATGGCCTAACCTTTCCCACATTACCTTTGGGACAAGTAACAGAGAGCCCTGCCAGTGTGATTAAACCACTTTCTCTGGACCTAAGTACATCCCCTACACAAATCCAACTCAGTCCATCCCAACATATCGTGAAGCACTTAGACTGAGTTTCTGAATTCCTACATTCACATTCTTGTTTGACTCCCCTACCTTGGCTGTCAGAGACCATAAAACATTTACAAGAGCCATGGGAAACATGATATCCATGGTCTAAAGCAAACAGCCCCAGGACGGACAGATGTGCTTCTAAGATTGTCAAATTCCCTGCCATTTGCTTCTGTCACCTTAATGACTTTCTATCTCTTTTTTTTCGAGTATTGTTGACTTATAATATCAACATTATATTAATTTCAAGTGTATAGTGTCCCGACGTTTTTACAGATTTTACTCTATTATAAATTATTACAAGACTGTAATTCCCTGTGCAGCACACTGCATCCTTGTTGCTTATTTATTTACACATGGTCGTCTATATCTCCTAATCGCATACCCCTAATTTGCTCCTCCCCCCCTCCCTCTTGCCACTGGCAACTNCACCTATTGGTAACACCCATCATGGTCTCATTCTGGCCCTATCTGTACTTTGTTCAAGAAATTCAGGTAAAACCTAGAGTTTCAGAGGTGAACTGGCAAATCACAGCAAGGACTGAGCATATTTCCCAGCTTCTCTAGGATACGGCAAGTGAGTATTGACTCTGTTATTGCTGTTCACTCGCTCAGTCCAACTCTTTGTGACCACACAGACTGCAGCATGCCAGGCTTCCCTGTCCTTCACCATCTCCCAGAATGTCTGAGTTGCTGGTCTTCTTCAGAACCACACCATCAGCTGGGAAGACTTATGAGTCTGAGAGAAAAGAGCAGAAATCAGGCAATGGCCCTTCCATCCTGCTTGCATCCTGTTTTGTATTTATCTTCCCTTCTTTTTCTCCTTACTTCTCCTGTGCATTCTTAAATGATTTTAATTTGAGGATAATTTGAGCATTTTAATTTGGCCTGTGAGCTTCTCTGTCCCATGACCATTGGGATAGTCTGAATATGCCTGGTTCATATATTTCAAGGTTTTGTCACACAAGAGTAATTTCCCACGTGACTGTAAAATGAAGAACAAATATATTAATCCCTGTAATTATTATAAACCATTTAAAAGGAAAAGTCTCAACTAAGTTCTAGTTTTAAAAATCTAGTTATTCCCTTTCTAAGATAAACAAATTACAAATTTCAAATAGAAAATCTGAAAAGATACATGCACTCCAATGTTCATAGCTGCATTACTTAAAATAACCAAGACATGGAAGCAACCTAAGTGTCCATTGACAGATGAATGAATAAAGACACACACACACACACATAGAAATACTTCTCAGACATAAAAAAGAGTGAAATAATGTCATTTGCACATGATCCTATACATAGAAAACCCTAAAGACTCCACCAGAAAATTACTAGAGCTAATCAATGAATATAGTAAAGTTGCAGGATATAAAATCAACACACAGAAATCCCTTGCATTCTTATACACTAATAATGAGAAAGTAGAAAACAAAATTAAGGAAACAATTCCATTCACCATTGCAACGAAAAGAATAAAATACTTAGGAATATATCTACCTAAAGAAACTAAAGACCTATATATAGAAAACTATAAAACACTGATGAAAGAAATCAAAGAGGACACTAATAGATGGAGAAATATACCATGTTCATGGATTGGAAGAATCAATATAGTGAAAATGAATATATTACCCAAAGCAATCTACAGATTCAATGCAATCCCTATCAAGATACCAGCGGTATTTTTCACAGAACTAGAACAAATAATTTCAAGATTTGTATGGAAATACAAAAAACCTCGAATAGCCAAAGCAATTTTGAGAAAGAAGAATGGAACTGGAG